>VXBU01013294.1:351475-371444 GCA_013400315.1 Bombycilla garrulus | reverse complement strand
AAAAAAAAGAAAAAAAAAAAAAAAAAAGCTAATCTGAATCTCTGCTGTCTCATCTCTCATCAATATGCATTCTTTTAATCCTGTATCCAAAGGAATTTCTTAACAACTGTCTTGTTTCAGTTTTCTGATGCTTGTTTATGCATCTGTTTAATATGAGAGAACAAAGAAAATGCTCATGGTCAGCACGCAGGGGTCACCTCAGACTATGCATTTTAAGGCATAAAGGTTACTTTGCAGCTCTCCTTTGGGTCATCAATCACTTCTGTACCTGCAAAAGAAGAATGGATTGATTTGTTGTGTGTAGGACAGCCACTCCATGGTAAAATGGGCTGCAGTTCCTTGTGAGGCTTTCTCTATCTGGCTGCATAAAGAATTGGAGTTGCAGGGAGCAGTTTCACTCTAGGCATCTAACCGGCTGACTTCCTTGTGTCCAAGCACTCTGTGAAATTACATGCGATTTTTGAAAACAGACCACTTTAAAATTGAAATTGAAGTCTGGACTGCAGATATGTTTGTCACCAAGTATTCTGGTCACGTCTCACAAGTCGTAATTATCTGCTGTGACAGAAAGTGGCTGGTAATGATCGAAATTACATTCTAAGAGACCACATAATCAGCCTTTTATCTGACCATTTGAACTGTTCTGTAATAGCATATCTGATTTCTTTCATTGTTAATAGTACCTATTCCTCACTTTCCTTACTTTTTTTTTTTTCCCTAAGACCCAGTGGATGCGACACCACTCTTCAAATAATTTTTTTTTCTTTCTTTAAAAAAGAAAGCTCCTTCAGGCTGAAATTCCTAAAATGATCACATCAATGCATTCATCAGACTCCAAGAAGGTGATCCAATTACTGACTTGTTGCTTGCCTTGGTGAGAAGACACAGCACCAAGGGTGTCCTTGAGAGGGTTTGAACTGATTTCTTGCTGAAAAGGAATAAAGGGTCTGTGCTGGGTATTAGCACCTCTTGATTGCTGGCCCATAGGTAATTCTGAGCAGATGTTAAACAGTCTGGTCCTGCTTTTCCTTGGGCAGGTCTGCCAAGTTTCCTGCTTGAATCAGGTATTTTACACGTTAAGGACCACTTTCCCGTCATTTTCCCTTTCAGCATCATGCTTCTCCTTAGCCTGGTCTCTTCTAGTGCTGAACAGTTCAGGGAAATCCATGTTTTCCTTGGCAAAAGAGCTCTACAGTGAAAACATGTGCAGAGCCCAGCTACAGAACAGAGCCACAAGAGAGAAAAACCCACGACAACTAGACAATCAAAATGTGACTTGGAAATGTAGGGTCTCATTCTGGGAAGAAAAAAAAAAAAGGAAAAAAATGGTAAGGAAAGAGGAAAATGTTTATGGGAAACAGACAGAGAGGAAAAAGATAAAGGAGATATAAATGTGAATTAGAAAAAAATACAGAGTGAAGGAAACCGACTAAGTGACAGAGATTCTGAGACGATCTGAAGAAGAGGCATATGTATCACTGCTGACTGTCTCACTACCAAACTGTACTCTCCTCTTCTCCCCTCCTGTCAGTCACTCAGAAAGCCCTTCATGCCCCATTCCTCCCCATTTGCAGCATTATGGACTGACACACTGGTGGAGTGGATGGACAAATACTTGGAGCCCTTCAGGTATCACTGTATGTAGGCGTAGATCTGAGCAAAGGTTCACAGGGTGAGATAAGAGAGCTCATAAGTGACAGCAAGGTCCTTTACATTATTTCTTCTTCAGTGAACTCATGAAATGGCAAAATTATGCCCTATCCTCTATTGCCAGAACAATAATAACAACTGACCTCCATTGTCTTTTTTTAAGCGTTTTGCACACAGGAAGAAAATGGTGTAATTGCTTTCCCAAACATCTCTATTTTGCTCAAAACTTCATTCTTCCAATCTCCTTTTCATACTTGTTTCTCTCCTCCTTATTCTCCAATTTGTTATGTACTTGCTGAGAGGTGATGCACAACCTGCAGTGGACCCTGCAAATCATCTCACGTTTCTAAAGCAGGCAGCAGAGCACAACAGTTGTTTTGGGGGTCCTGCAAGTGACACTTCTGCTAAAACCCCTCAGACTAAGGTGTTCAGGTTTTTTCTTTTCCTGCACATGCCCTTATATTGAATCTCAGGTAAATGTGTACATGGTATGAGGACTGAGATCTCCATCTGGGTACCAACATTACCTAATTCCAGCATCTTCTCCTCAGAGTTCTCTTAGTGGACACCAAGTCTGACTATATGGTTATATAGTATGGTGTCACAGCAGATTGTAAGAAATACCCATGCTGCAGGATCTAACCTGCTTACTACATGAAGCCAGTGGTTTACGCTCTTTAGTCCTTTCAGAGAGTGCTTCCAATGTAGAAGTATTCCCAATGCAATGGCTTAAATTCATTTTCTTGGTGTTTCATGGAACAGACTACCTGCACTTACTGAACTGATTGCATAGTGACTGAAGGAGCTGCTACACCCAGCTGAGATGTGCTTCTAGACACCCCTGAGGGATCTCTTCAACAAAGCTGTGTACCATTTCTCCATGTTCATGTGGCATTCTATTCTATTCATGTTCTATTTCTTCACAGTACTACTGTCTTGGCCTACATTCTCAACCTCCTTCTTACATATATGCTTAAATTACATACATCATTAAATGTTAGGAAGGCATAGACAAGATCTTGGGTTGGTTGGAGTTCCTCTCCGTTCTGGGATGTATTCTGATATCCTCTAGGTGCCAGAGTTTTTTGTTGGGTTTTTTTTTTGTTTTGGTGTTGTTTTTTTTTTTTTTTTTTTGTTTCCCTGCAAGGTTTTTCCCAGCTTGTTATTCCACATTTTGCGCATTTGATTTCTCTTCAAGCAGCATAGCTCTCTGCACCTATGTTCATTCAGTTTAACCTGAAATATTCCAGACCACCCATCCCTGATTCATCAAGAATGAACTGAATTTAGATCCTGACAATGCTCCCGAGCCTGCTTTTTCTCAGGTAGTTCAGACACATATTCTCTGTTGGAGCAGTAAGTTCTTAAAGAGAAAATGTAAAGTAAGTGTTAAGCAGCAGAGACCTCCTGCAGCTCTCAGTGTGATGTGCCCTGCAGTTTGAAGTGAACTGTAGGTAACTTCATCTTCATGTTTGTGCCTCCTTACTCTCTCAGTGTCTGTAAAAGCGTTGGGTTTTGGTAACAATTCTCTTGGGTAAAAAAATTAGACTCTTTGCCCTAGAATTCCTGTCCTTTTCCTTCTTTTCAGACTATGCTCTCACATACCTCCCCTGGTCTGTGTGGGATCTCAGATCTTTGTCAGCTGCTTTGTTCCTTAAGTACACTGACATGGATTTTGTCAGGCACTGCTGACTCAAATACATCTGTATGGTCTAAACACTCTTTAATTTACTCTGCTCTGGTCTGTGTTGCCCCATTTCCCTATTTACTTTGTTTCAGTGTCTGGTGAAGGCTAATCTCCCTCCTGCAGCCTGAAAAAAACCAGGCACTCAATACTTCAGCTTTCACTTTACTACCTGACTCCTGAGCTTTTTTGCGAAGTAATAGATTTTCTTTGAGGTCTTATTCTGTCTTCTTTTTCTGTTTCTTGCATTTTCTTACTTGTTGCCTTGTTGTTTCTATTATACTCCATTCTAAAAAGAAGCGAAGCAAAACAAAAACCGTCGAGCTTTTCTGTTTGAGATCTTTCGTTAAATTTTTGTAATGATATTTTTTACAAGCATCTTTTTACAAGCAACTTATTTTTACCCTTGCTTTTGGCACTTACCATGGGGTTTTTCTTTTTCCTCAGGGGAAGAATTACCCTCATAATTTAGCATAACAGCTTAACTTTATTGCTTTCTATTTATCATTTGTTTGTTTTGCTCCTTTTGAACACACAAAACAAGGAGGGCCATCAAGTGTCCCTTCAGACATCTTGACTACTTTGTTGGACTCCCAGCTCCTTATTCTGCTGTTTATGTGTGTTTCTCATACTAATTAATCCTGTTAAGGCCTCTTCTACCTGCATTTCACCATCAGATTTGCAGCCTCCTTCTCTAGTCGTAATTGAATTTAAAATTTGCCTGCACTTACAGCAACTTCCAAACCCTCTTTAAAACAAACTAGGGTCAACACCTTGCCAATTGGGTCAGAGCTGCTTTTTGAACAGATGGATAACTAAGAAAATAAACCTGACATTGCCCATTTCTATGGCATTGGCTCTTTCAACCACTGAATTTGCCTAGTGCTCATACCTTGATCCTCTGATCAACCTACACTGTGGAATGGACTTTCTTCTTTTCCTGTTTACATCTTTTTATTTAGCTTCTGGAAGCAGTACATATATTCTTGATACATTTTTAAGTGATCTGAATCACAGATAAGAAGGTGATAAGCATACTGTAGATTATTGCCTTAATTTTTAATTTTTTTTTTATTGAGTCCTAGAACGGGGCATATGATGTTTCAGCCAAAACAACCTAAAAAACAACAAAAAAAGACCCCTCACTATCTTATAAAAAATCTGTTAACTTTTTAATATAAAGCAATATTGGCAGAAGCTTTGTTTTTGTAACTCATGAGATTTTGACCAGCAAATATATCCAATTTTTGGTTATAATGTGGTGTAACAAACATTCTGCAAATCAAAGCAAACAACTGCTGGGAGTTCTCAGGCTTGTTATTATTTTAGCTCTAGCAAATACAAACTCCAGGCTGCACATTTGGTCAACTATAAAATGACTACAGATGTGGACAATATTTCATCAGAGCTCTGTGTATTAGTTTGTTATATTTCTACAGGGTAACCCCTCAAGAGGGGGTTCCAGAATTTTTCCCTTTTAAAGTGCAGGTTTGTGGTTTCCTTCACCAGGGGAAGCAAAATTTCTCGGAGTAGGAATGAGGCACCCAGCATCTGCAGCGTGGACCCCTCTCAGGATGAACCAGCCACCTGCTGTTTGCACTTCCCAGCTTCACCTCCACTGGCTTGTCAGCCCATCACCTGCTCAGGGCATCCCAGCTGGGGCTCACCAGAGCAGGCAGCCCCAGCACATTTAAGGCACTCTGACACTGGTTGCAGTCACCATAAGACAGTTTTTTTCTGAGGCCTCTCCTCTTCGTCCTCATTTTAGTAATTCTCTTCCAGGAAGCTGAAGCAATTTTAAACAGACTTACTGAAACTTTTTTTCATATTCCCATTTATTTCTACTTTGAAATTAGGACATTCATAGCTGCTTCCTTTAAAGAGCTGAAAATTGATTTCGCTTCTTGCATCATGCTATCCAGCTTAACTAATGATACCAATCCATTTCAATTCTCACTCCTTTGCTTAAATTACTTTATATCTCTGATAATATGAATATCCATCTGCTAATCAATACAGCAGAGATATCCCCATTGATTTTTTCTGCCTTTTTCAAAGAATCTGTTCTAGTAAATTATCAACTGCTGCTATCTAAATAGTTTCACTGGGTGCGTTTATCTTCAATAAGGAAATTTCTTACTGGTTAACAACAGGAGGAAAAAATGCAGTTGTATTTATCCGATACACAGGCCTGTGACCTGTTCCTGGGGGATTTGCCCCATCCCACTGGAACTCGTGGCACAGGATACATGGTCACTGGAGACTGCTTTGCAGTGCACTTCCTTGCAGCTTCCACTGCTGTGTGGATAATGACTTTGCTAGTTTTGCCATCATATTTAGCAGGCTATAATGGACCACATGCGAAAGACTTAAAGGACTTTAGTAGAGGGAAAACTAGCTCTTAATTGACAAAATTGCTTTTGGACTGTGAAAGCAATTTGTCCAGAAGGACAGGCACGGTGCAAGGAAGGGAGATTAGACTTGAACAACTTGCTCCTGGGTCACCTCTCAACTCAGGCACTAATTCAAAAGCCTTCATACACTGCGGTGCTGCACAGCATATCTGACTGCAGAGCAAAGCCTGAGTGTTACTGACAGCCTGGTATCGGGGGAGAGCATCAGGAAAACAAAGAAGAGGAAAAGGAACTATTTAGGAATAACTAAAATGTTCTTGTGTCTCCCTTGTGTCTCTTCCTGTCTATTTATAAGGTAAAAACACTTTATATAAAATCTTACATAAAAAGTGAAAGCTCTGCAGTGTCAGAACTAGTCTGAGACTGGATTTCCTCTGTATTTTCACAGCGGCTCTGTTTCAATGGGACTTCAATTTGCCATGCCAGATTCTTGTTTCAGTTAAAATGAGAGATAGAAGAAATGTTGGCTTGCCTGCTCAGTTGCTTACCTTATACAGATGCAAGAGCAGAGAGGCATTTCCTAGTGCTGCATTGTACTGCTGCCATCCAGTATTCCAAAGAGCCAAACAAACTACTACAGTTCTCTCAGTAAGATTATTTGGGGTGGGATGGAAGTATATTTGTTCTTATTTCCCTTCCTGTGGCTGAAATCTTTCATTCAGCTGTTTCATCTTTTCAAGCTCTCTTTGGCATCTGTGAGGTCCTGGAATTTTCCAGGTTTAGGGATCCAGTTCATAAGACTATAAGAAAAACATTTAATAATTCAAGGGCTGGTAGAAATTTGAGTATATTCAGGTGCTTCACTCTGTTGAAAAAAAAAAAGCAAACAGCTGATGTTACATGTAACCTGTAATAAACTTGTAATAAAGCCAAAATCTGAATTTTGGGAATTCTGTTTCATTGGTATCTATCTTGTTATTAACCAGATTAAGCTCATAAACCATGTAGATGTGTTAAAGAGCATGAGGCTTGCAAGTAATCTTTTTCCTACATTTTAAAGTAATCTGTTTGTTGTCATAAACATATCTATTCTCCTTCTCGAAGCAGCATTTTCCATGGTTCAGCAGTTTTATTTCCATACAGAAAAGAGATTACATGCAAAAGTCCATAATTAAAGAACGTGATGTGACATAATTATTAAGATTCTCTTCACCATTGAAAATATTCTCCAATCTTGTGAGACATTAGGCTTGCTTAATGCCACCATCAGGTGGCAAAGCCTGTCTTTCCTGAGAAACACAGCTGGGTAGGTCTGGTGGGTCCATCTGTAATGGAGCACAAGGGAGCTTGGCCACTTGTACATCTGAGGATGGCAGAGCTGAGGTCAGTACAGTGAAGGCTTTTACCTGGCCTAGAAAAGGTGCCTGGAAAGTTGTCTATGGGACCTTACCTGCTAGGAAATTGCTCCCTCTAAAAGTTATCACAAAGCCCCATAAAGCCTGCAGTCTTTTTTAACTTTTCAAAAATGACTTCTTTTTTCTTGAAAAATGAGAAGTTTGGGAAGTTTCATAAGCCTCCAAGGACTTTTCAGCCAAAAAACTCTTGGCAGGTTTCCTACTTTTTCACTCATCCTAAAGCAAATACAGTACGTGCATGAGGATCCCTACTGACTAGTGATCATTCTGATTTTGTTGATTACCACTGAAGTTCAGTAGTAAAATTATCAGGATCACAGAAGGCATAACACTATATTGATTGCAATGTGCTGATGCTGGCTAAAATGAAAGTTTCACTAATAGTGTATCATCATCACCTTCATAAGTGAAGGGATGCTCATATAGGGTACAATGCCAATAGCAAGGCATACTAACAGCTCAATGGACAGAAAATATCATTATTTGAGTAATGAGGGCAGAAAATATGGCAATTGTTCTTTATATTTTCATTAAAATTGCATAGATGCCATTGATAGGATTTTAGAGGCTATTTTGCCCTTTAATACTCCCATGATACAAGTTAGATTTGTGCTCCTAAATGAAAGAAAGAATGGGAAGCCAAAGGTGAACATTCATAGTGGCTTGTGCAACAGATATGAAAATGAGATCAGAAGCATGGAAAGTTGATATCTTCTGGAACATAAACATTTGCTTAGTGGTGGTCTTGTCAGCATATCACAGGGAGCTATTTTTAGAGATAATAAATAGTAAATTTCATCCTATATTTTTCTGCCTTGTTAGTTTTGCATAGGTACCGTGTGAGAGGACTATACAGAGAAGACAGGCATTCCTACATATTCAAAGGCATGTGTATTTTTGTAAGATCTGCTGCCTTGTCAACTTTTTTGGATTGAAGATGTAGTTGACCTTTAAACAATCCTAGCTCAAGAAATGCAGGGTAACATCCTCATGAAACCCTTCCTGGTGCACTGAAAAGACATCTAGTTCTGACAAAACAGTAAAGACAGCTAATGTTTCTGTGTTATGGTAATGGTTATTTCATTTTCCACAACAAATATACTGAGTTAAGAAGAATGGCAGAGGTTTTGTAGCAGGTACACTTTAGGGAAGTCATCATAATACCAAATAATACTAAATAAAACTAAAATTTGAGCTGTTTGTCACATGTAAATGCTGATTAAAATAAGTTTATGGAACCATTCTAGCAAAAAAAGTAGAATGGATAAGGTAAAAAATTAGTATGAATTTTACTGAACTTTGTTCTGGGTTTTGGGGGTATTTGGGGCAGGTGTTTCTGGATGGACACCTTTTGCCAAAGTTGAAAGTTGCTGAAAATGATTTTGAGTAGAAACAACAAATTTGAACTGCTAGACATTCCCATTTAAACTGAAATAATTTTTTAAAGAAACCCAAGCAAGGCAAATAAAATTTAGATTTCAGGCAGTACTGCTTCTCTGCTTTTCCTCTCCCGACTTTATTCAAAAGTAGCAATGAACCAAAAATACATGGCATTCAGATGGTTCAAGGTTCTTAGATGGTAAAGAAATAGCAGTTATTAAAGGGTTTTTTAAAGGATCAGAGAAATGTACAATGGGAACCTAAGTATGGAAATCAAGGCCAAAGAAAATCAAATGGAAGCACAATACAAATGTTTAATAGGGAGGCTGATTTCTGCTGGAACCAGTTACATCAGAAAGTGGTAGATTCAAGGCTGCAAACCTTCCAGGCACACACTTTAGCCAAATGTCAGCCATTGGGCTCCCTGCAGAAGTAGCTGGACTAAATTTTATGGACTGTGCTATACAATAGATCTGACTGTGTGACCTAATATTCCCCTCTGTCCTCAAGACCTATTTAAAATAAGCTTTAGGGGCACCCACCGGAGAAAACGAACCTCAAACATTAGGACAAACCCTCATACTTTTGGTATGATTTTTAATGGATTGCTCTTGTGAAGTTTAAGAGAAAGCAGTACACATTCAATATGTATAAATAACCCTCTTGCTGAGACTGAAACAATGACTCTGTGTATGCTATTGGCAGTGAAAACCCAATGCAATTTTTTTAAAGACTGAACTATTCCTGCAATGTTTGCCAGCTGGAGTGTTTGCTTTGTGCTTAATTCAAAATATATCTTTGGTTCATCTTCTCTACGAAGAGCCTTTCTGTTTACAGTAACTGTTAACTTACTATAATAGCAGGGACTGTGGACAATACTACGTTGTTTTACAAAGCTTGATGTTATCAGGCAGAACCAGACATTACTGGCAAAGCAATAACCGCTAGCATGGAAATTCATGTTAAATAAATTTTTAAAAATAGAAAAAAAGAAAGAAAGAAAAATGAGGGATATAAATGTGTGATTAACAAACACAAGAATAATTGCTATTTTTTACTGAAACAGAAGTATCTGCTTTGTCCTTTGTTCATTTGGCTGATTTTATATCCAGCACTTTATTTATCATTCCCATTACATGAAGGACTTAGGTCCTCACATGATCTAGGGTCTTGTTTTTGTTAACACCAGACAAACAGAGGAGCTGTGTGGTATCAAAGAAGGGGAGGGAAAGAGAAGTGCAAACTTTTTACCAGTTGTGGTAGGATTAGCTGTGTGATTCACCATGCACTAAAGAGCAGGTCTCCTGTTTTGTGATCCTACACTCGGTCCCACAAGAAGTGCCTTCATCACAAAGCAGTCTAGGGCATGCTATTTTGATATTTTTTACCATTTTTATAAGTCCCCTGGGGTAGAATCACATAGCTGCACAGTTGGCCGATTGGGCAGCTGTTGCTTCTGCAAAAGCACAACAAAAGCCTCAGTCAGGGAAGAAGCACATTTGCTCCCTCCATACATCATGCATAACAGAAGCATATAGAGTATGAAGTTAGCTTCATCCCAGCTCACAAAAATTTCTTACCTAGGATGCATCATGTTTTTGTGTATTTCCTTTCTGCCTTCCTCTTTGTACAAACTTTATTCCATCAGATTTGCTCAGGTTTGCAGTTTTCAGTAAACCAGTCTCCAGGCCAAAATTGTTTTCTGGTGAGGGAAGTCTTTTTTTATTTCCATGAAATGTTCCTTTGCAAGCATGGTCTGGATTTCTCATGAATTCAGTTTTGCCAAGATGGACAGCTATATGTCAGTTGCAAATGGAGCCAAGCAAGTGTTTTCACACAGTTCTGCTTTCCGTGGAATCATTTGCTGAATCTGGCTCTGTCTCTCTTTGTTACAATTTTTGCTTGTGTGGCAGTTTATTTTCCAGGTGTGGCAGTGCTGGAAGACAGTGAAAAAACATGTCATTTTTTGTGGGGGGGTGATTTTCTACTAGGAAAAGTACCTTCTGCTAGGAGGATAAGAAGAGGTAAATGCAATGGGGAAAACCAAGTTATTTCAGTTACCACCAGAAGAGTACAGCCATTTAATCCACACCCAAAATTATTTTTAAATACTGCAAATATCTCCCATGTAATAGCAGGAAACTGGTGAACTGCAAAAGAGAATGTCGTTTATTGGGCAATCCCTTCTGCCAGTAGCCTGCAGACCTAAGTTCTTCTCAATTTCTTCACAATTCAATGGCTTTAAAGCCAGCCTCAATAAATTACCTGTTCTCCTGATTACTGGCATTTCACAGAGGGGATCAAACCACTGGAACAGGTGTACATATTAACTGTGAGACCTCAGTCCATGGAAATACTCAAAAGTTGACTGGACACAACCCTAAGGAACTTTTCTGCCTTCAGTGTTGGCCCTGCTTTGATGAGGGGCAGGATGATTGCCAGTGGTCCCTTCCAGCCTCAGGCTGACCTCTGAGAGAGTTAATTCTTCCATGCTTTGGCTTGAACTTGTTGCATTGCCTATTAGGATGATAGGCACCTTTGGTTAAGATTGCTGGTCACATTTTTTCTGAAATGGATGACCTTTCTTGAGGCCTCATGTCAAATATTGCTTTTAATTGCTGTATTAGCTCTTTAACATATTCTTTATTGTTATTAACCACAGTGAGCTCAGCTCATAGTCCAGTGACTATTTGCTAGAACTCGGAGCAACATGAGCTGTTTGTCCTCGAACACCTCTCTTTTTGTCCTTTCCGAATATAAAAACATCTGCCAAAAACTTGCCATTTGTTTCCACTCTCTTCTCTTGATCTGCAGTATATAAATCATCTTGTCCTTTTGCTAGATTTAACTGCTGTGTTCAGTCTACTGTGTGATGCAATTGTAAAAGTCCTTTTAAACATTTCATTTCACAGTCCTACAAGTCTTGATCCAGATCTTGGAAATGTTGCTGTTATTCTAATACTCTCTTCACCTTAGCATTCACAAACAAAAATAAATAAGTACATCATCTCCTCCTTCCCTCCCTAATTGTCAGGACATGTGATGCTCATTATCTGTTCTCCATTATTCTTCTAATTTCCCCCCTTCTCCCCTCCCCATAAATATTTCTCCACTGGGAGAGAGACTATTTATATGAAAGGACAAGGGGGAAAGGATTCAAACTGAAAGAAAGTACCTTTAGCTTAGATATTAGGAAAAAAGTCTGTACTGTGGAGGTGGTAAGGCATTGGAATAGGTTGGCCAAAGAAGCTGTGGATGCCCCATCCCTAAAAGTGTTCCATGCAAGGCTGGTGGAAGATGTCCCTGCCCATGGCAGGGTGATTGGAACCAAATGGCTTGAAGGTCCTTTCCAACCCAAGAATCATTTCTATGATTCCGTGATTTAAATGCGGCCTTTTATATTCTTGATGCACACCAGGAGTTTCCTACCTATAGTAAATAAGCCCTGCCATTCCAACAGAGTTTGCTAATGCTCATCCAGTTTTTAATCCCTCCCATGGAAATAGAGTGAAGATGGAGGTCATATCCCAAAGACTCCTAGATGTTGGGATTTTCAGCCTAGAAACTCGTTGTCCGTTTTGTTTGCTAACAGGGAAGAATGTTAGTGATGGAAGAGGCCCAAATGGAAATTCAGCAGCACTATGTCCTGTCCCACATATGCAGCCATGCTGATGGGTTTTATGGCTGGTAAATGGACTAATAGATCTTCTGTAGACTGACGAACTGATAGCTGTCTGTCTCCATGTCCTCCCTTTCCTTTTAGTTGAGACCAAATAAAAGTCCTTCCACATGCCGGTAAAAGCAATCTTGCAGTTTTTCACAAGCATAGAAGTAATTTTTTTAATTCCATGGAATGGCCTTTTGCACAGGGTCTGAACAATTCTTGCAAATTAAAGATCTTTAGCAAGATACTCAGCTTTGTTCTTTGGCCATAAGATGAGTGAATGAACAATAATTTGTGATAGTTAACCAAGGTTATTTGGCTGAACTACTCAATCCTTTTATAGATCACTTAATGGCAATAAGAGTGCAATATTTTAGATACAATATCAAATTAATGTCTACAAGTTCTCACCTTGAACACCATTCATTTCTCAGTGCACACAGCATGATGATTTACAATGAGTTCTAGACAGTAAAAAAATGCATATACCAGTATCAAATTATTCTATATCTTAGTCACCTTTTCAGTTTGGGGGTTTATGAGGCGAGATTATTTCTCTAGATGCATGCATAGCCATCTATTACAGCCACCTGAAACACGTGTTTCTGATGGATGGCAGATGCACAGATTTTCATTTGACCCCTTTCCCTGTTCTCCATAGTCTCTCTGAGCCCTTTTTTGTTTAAAGATCTCTCAGGTGTTCCTTATGCTCTTTAGATGGTGTGAAGGTGGAAAACAAGTTTTTGGACAGAAATCATCATGGCTCTTACTTGACAGTTTTGTTGGTTGCTATATTCAATTTGGTGCATATTTTTGCTCAGCCAAGCAAATGTGTTAGAGAATATTAAAAAAATGAAATAGAGAAAAGAGAGAGCGAAGAGAGCTGCTATTAAAATAGCCGTACTATTTTAAAAATGTGGAAAACATAATATAGACTAGTTTCTCCTTGCTATCCTTGGATTAATTTTTAA
Organism: Bombycilla garrulus; assembly: GCA_013400315.1. Classification (NCBI taxonomy): domain Eukaryota; kingdom Metazoa; phylum Chordata; class Aves; order Passeriformes; family Bombycillidae; genus Bombycilla; species Bombycilla garrulus. The sequence continues at coordinate 358,326 of VXBU01013294.1, read as the reverse complement.
ATGTGTGTTTTGAAATACTGCTCCTAAAATAATAAGCTTTTGCTCAGTTTCTGCTAAAAAGTAAGCATGAAATCATAAAATCATAGAAGGTTTTGATAGGAAGAGACCTAAAAGATCATGCCAACTCTTTGCCATAGACAGGGATATCTTCCACATGTACTAGGTTGCTTTTGTTTCTTTGGTAATTCACTGATATATTTCATGCTTTTGTGTATGAGATCATTTTATCTCAGCTTTCAGTCCAGCTGCCATAGAATACAACTCTGGTACAACAGCATCTTGATTCATTCTTGCAGCTCAAATCACCTAATTTCTGGGTGGTGGGGATAGTGGGAGAGTATAAGGACTCAATAAAAAAGTTAGAGGACACTCCATGACATGATTTTATTTGGGCTGGAAAAAGAGAAGCACTGTGTCATAAAATCTAAACAATTTTTGCAACTTGAGATAGGAAAATACTGAAAGATAAGTCTATAAACTGCTATTAAAGACAATACTGATGCAGGATAGGAATTTACTAAATAGCTGAAAATTATCTGGATGCCTCTATCCTTTTTACTCCTTTTTAACAGATACTCCAAATTTCGTGGCTATACATAGTCCTGTAATATTAATATGCAACCTTAAACTGAGCAGCTGCTGCCCTGATTTAGGGTTTCTAGCACAGTTAGGATTTGCTGTGCTGTACTGCTGATAACATTCTTGGCCATAGAAGAATTTTGTAGATATTTCCAGTGGTGTCTTAAAAAACTCCTGTCTTATATTGACTTTAGTTAACAGAATAGCAGCTCACCTTATCCTGTCTATTTTATAATGTGGGATATATGCATATAGCCGGTGCCCTTTTAAGGGCTGGGTGAAAGGCATCTGCTGCCTTGGCTACAATTTTGTAGTCTTTATGCATCACAATTTGACCCCCAAAGGCTGATTTTCCTAGAGAGGCACAAAGAAGAGTGACAACAATGCTAAATGCTCCCCTTTGCACTCATTTACATAGGATTGATTGTGATTCTTATTACTCCACATAATTTCGTTAATAAAAATCTTGTCTAAAAAGAAATTGGTTATTCACCTGGGAGATGGAGGCCTGTGCTATTTGAATAAACACAGATTTAATTGGTATACAAAGGGGAGGAAGAGCTCCAGCACTACTCACCCAGCAAAACAGTCTGACCTGACGGTTTAAATGTATAAACAAAATTTGGGGTTATAAATAGATAAATCTGTTAAAAACACTAGCAACTCAAAGCAAAACAAATAAAAAAGAATTGTGGGAATAAGAGGAATAGGTTGCAATTAGAAACAGCTGTAAGTTACTGTATAACTCCATGGTGCACCCAAGTTTTGGACACTGTGTGGTTGTCTCTGTTCACTCAGTCTTTTAGGAAGGAAAATAGCAAGATTAGAGGAGAAGAATGGAGGTGGGAAAAATGATCAAAATTATCAGGATGTGGTGTGATCCTTCTTTTCAGCCTGGGGAAAAGATGACCAAAACCTATGAAAACTGCTGGAAAAGCTGAGGATAATGACTCACCATCTCCTGTGTTTGGACTGGTGGTTGTCTTACAAAGCTGGTAGGAGCCAAGCTCAAGGAGTCAAGATGAATATTTTTCATGAAATGAGCAGTTGAACTATGAAGCATCTTTCTGTGATATGGACTGTAAAAGCTCACATTAGTTCAAAAAAGGATGTGGGACACTCATGTAAGGAAAAGGTCCTGGAGACTGCTGAATACAAAGACCCCATCTCCAGGACTGCCTGAGCTATAGACCACCAGATGACAAGGGAGTTTTTTGGGGCAAGCAACACTTCATGAGCTCTTTGCACTCACACGGCTTCCTGTGTGTCTGGTTTGCTCTCATTGAGAACAACCATTTCCATGTGTGGAAAATTCCTCTGAAAAGGGTATCAGATTTTTACAGAAAGCCAAATGGTCCAACCCCTGCCAACCGTCTTGTAACAGCAGCTTAAACTCAAAGCTTTAGCAGAAGATAAAGAGTGCTATGATGAACTTTGGCTGTGGATAAGGAAAACTCTCCTCCCTCACAGCAGAGTGCCCATGATGTTTGATAAACCCACAGAAAAGCAACATTTGTTCACTGTTATCCTTGCAAACACAAGGGCTATTTGCAGATTGAGGTTCAGCTGCATTTTGCAGCTCAAATGTCTCTGAAGCAGACCATGCCAGCAGATGTGAGAGAATATTGGGACTCATTGCTATTGCATGTGTTTCCCCTCTTTTGACCCTCTTTCTCTCATAATCTGCTCCTGGCTGCTGCTGAACCCCATCAGTTAGTTCTGTCAGGCTTTTGCCCTGTTTGAGCAGTGCCGCCACAAGGGAAATTAATTCCAAAAGAGCATCTTTTTAATGAGAGGATGAGTATTGTATCTGATGGCACAGGATGTCTGAAACAGTAGCTGGGCTTCAACCCATAGGGTGCACTTTCTGCTGGCCATGAAGCATTTCAGATCTCATGCCAATTCTGCTTGCCACCTGTTTTGCTGGATGTGAAGGGATACAAGCCATTACAGCAGGACACTCCAAGCTGCAGAGTACTGATCACCCTCTTGCCTTCTACTACACAAGCCTTGAGGATAAATGTATTCAATCAAGGGTTCTATTATGATAAAATAAGACATCTCATTCATGTATCAAATGAAACATAAATAGCTTATAATAGAACATATGTAAAATCTCCCACCAAAACTATTTATATTCTCCCATTCATGCCTGAGTCACAGTGATTTCCATCTTCTTTAAATTTATGTCTAAACTAGTCGGATTTTTGAGCATTTCTGTTTAAGGATATTCAACTTTTTGGTTGTATTTGCTCCTTAAAGATTTGGTTCTTTTTTTTATTGTACCATCTTAGTGATAATTACCTTCTAAGTGTATTTCAAGCCAGCTGGTTTCTGACTGGTGAAACAAGCCAGAAGCTCCTGGGGGAAAATGCTGAAAATGTATCTTCAACTGAGGGGCAAGTCCTCACCAAAAAATTTCATCTATCTTTCTTCTTTCTTCTCCCTCCATTCTGTTTGCTCACCTTTTCTCCTCTCCTCTCCTCCAATGCAGCAATTCCCTCCTACCTGGGAGCCTTATAGGGAACATAATATTTATTCTAGCAGGCACAATGGTGGTGGGAATTGAGGATGGTTGAAGGCAGTGCCTTGGGCTGGACCATGCTGGGTGTGTGAGGCAGTGGCTGGCTGCCTGTAAGCTCAAGCTTTTTCCATTCCCAGTAAAATGGGAAATCACACTGAGCTTGGGCAGGAGGAAAATATTATTGCATTTTCCTTCCAGCAGGAGCCAAAGGAAACCAGGAACCAATCTATGAGGAGCTGGGGTGGGGTGAAGGATAAAGAGATTTTTCTCTTTAGTATTTTGAGCAAAGTTGACGATGGCTGGAAAGGAAGTTCAAGGCTAGTGTGACAGCCAGCAAGGGCTAAACTGTACTGTAGGAATTGACAGAGTTAGGCTGGATGGGATCACAGTTGGTTTTTCTGGAGCTTGAGTTGCAAAGATTGTCTGCAAGGGGCTGGAACAGGCAGGATCTGGAGCAGAAAAGGCCATGTGATATATGCATATTTTATGAGAGGAAAGGGCTCAATCACACATCACACTCCCTAGAAAGAAGGGGAGTCAGAAGATACAGCTTTGAGAATTGCTGTTTTAAGTGTGTTTTGCCTGTTTATGCTCTCCCAAAAAGATAGATGAAGCAAGTTCCTTAATTTCATTGCATATTTTGGATTATTGTGTAATTATGAATGATACATCACCGCTGTATGTGTGTTAAAAGGGAAAACAAAGGAAAAACAGATGGAAAGATAATGTGGCTTTTGTTGGTCCTTCAGTCCTCAGGAGAATTTAATTGTCTGATTTGAGACATGGGCCCGGAAAACTGTCTTGGTGTTTATGTTGGAGGAAGAAAAGACTGAGATTTGTGGGCTTGAGCACTATGCTGAGCTGTACACAAATTCATTAAAAAGAACTGATCCCAGCCTTTGGGCACTTTATTTCCCATGTATATCTCATGTTCTTTCAGTGTTTAAGTGACTAGAAACAATTTGGGGCCCTTTATTTTCAGATGCCAGCTGGACAATTTTTAGAGGAGTCTTCTCTTCGTTTTTCTCAGCAGTGTGTCACTCTGAAATAAAACCTAATTTTCTCATTCCTGAAGGAGTGTAAGACAGAGACAGCATCTTCAGCAGGTTCAACAAGGGGCAGAGCTGATAAATAAATAAATAAATAAATAAATAAACTAATAAATAAAGAGACTGTGAGGGACCAGAGAGGTGCAGCCTCTAACATCCTCTAACAGTAAAGCCATGACTGTGAGTGCTGGGTGAGTACCAGAGGAATGAGCCTGGGAAAGCATCCAGGCTTGGTGCCCTCTCTGAATTCCCTTCAACTGCTGCTGGCAGAGGTCAGCTATAGCAAACATAGGCTGAACCTATAGCAGCTTCTTAGTTGAAGTTACAGAGATTTTAAACTCTTGAACTGTACTGGGTCAAAGACTCAAAAACCCAAGAGCGCTGATTACTCTTGAAAACCATGATCAGTGCAAAGCTGAGGTTGAATGCTCAGGATCTGAAGTTGAGTTGTCTATCCATCTCTATGAGCTAACCAGAACAAAGGTAACATGTGTCCTCTTTTGCCCCCTTGCCTCCCCTCCTTGTGGTTTGGAGGAGGGAGGGGAGTGTAGTCTCTGGAATCAGCAGCTGTAGTTGTGGGTGGTCAATATGCCTTTAAGTTTTGTTTTTCTTTTCTGATAATGCTCTTTGGCAGTCTGAATCCAACTTCTTTTTGTTATCTCATAAACATTTTCAGATAGTTCTATGGAATATTTTTAAATTGAAATGTGCTTAGGTTTTTAACCTTTAGACAAGGTTAAGTTTTCTTGTTGTTTGGTTTGGAGTTTGGGGGTATTTTTTGTTATTTTCAAAACTTCATCAAGAAGTGCACACAGGAAAAAGTTAAGATCCACATGCAAATAAAAGACTTGGCAAGTAACATGCTAGTCTGCTTTTCAATGGGAAAAAAAGGCAGAAGATTCCGGCGTCTTATATTTTACACATCCTTTTGTAAAGAAATTAATTTCTCCCTCCTACAGATGCAATCCCTTGCAGAGTTCCTCCACTGGGATATTCACATCCTTTGCCTCTAGTTCTGCTGGATGAAGTCTTGGCTATTGTTTTCGTCACTTTGCTTATTTTGTTTCCCCTTTGTTTATCTTTTCCTCTTCTTGGATACTTTTAATAAACACCCATTAGCAATGTGCAATCACAGTCAAACGACCAATGCTTGCCACTGTTTAAACATGTAAGTGTCAAGGAGGGGAAATGGTATATCATCCTAATCCAGGCAGCCAGAAGCACATTTCTAATACTCTGATATTGTGTAGTGCTGGAAGATGGTGCACAAAGTTCTAAGTGGAACAAAAAGGGACTTCCTGGTAAGATCAGAGGGTAGAACAGGATTATGCCAGTGCTCCCTGAAATAAACGTTCTAGGAAACATTCTTAAATATATCTCCTTCCTTCGGTACCATAGCTCACCAATATTATGTATTTTTTTTTCTAATTCAAGATTAAGAGACCACATCTTGGCTAAAAGTCACCCACTAATTATTTTTGTCAAACCTGTATTAGTACTTACATTCCTACAATTATTAGACCTTGAATACTTCATTTTGGTGTTAGTCAAAATGAGTACTGACAAATGCACTTCTTAAATTGATAAAAATACTGATTCAGTAAACAGGTCTCAATTTTTGTTATAGTCTTTAGAATATACAGACTTACAGTAATGTCAATGATGTGAAACCAGTTATGACAGGAGGTAATTAATGTTTGGAAGCTGGAAGGAGGTTGCAGTGTCATATAAAGCTGTACAGGGATACCCAGTTGAATTGGTCTTGAACAATAATTTCAGTCAAAAATTCAGAGCTTGCTTAACCCTATCAGAGCATGAGACTAATGTAAGTGCAAGTATTTTAGGATCTAGTCTGGCATTATACTGAGTCAACTGAACATAGAAAGATGCCTTATAGCTGACCCAGGTGAGAACATGCTATGAAGTCATAGCCACAGAAATGAAAACAATACCCTGCAAAAGCCTATCATCTTTATTTTGCTGCTAGAAAACTCTACTGATGCTTTTTTACTACATGAAAAGTGAAGAGCCAAACAAAGCAAATCAGCTTTTAACATTAAGCAAGAAGAAAGTGAGAACATATCAGCAATAACACTGCATACTAAAAAAAAGAGCATTTAAGCAGATGTTGCTACTGTAGATATGAAAATGCCAAGTAAAATTTAAATAAATTCTAATGTTATGAAGCATCTTAAGCAAGACAAGCACAGCACAGGCTTTTCATTGAAGTAAGAGAGTCTATCATATGAACATGGAGGTATTAAATGGATAAAGAGGTACAGACTTTATGTAACTCAGGCATATTATTCCAAATAGGATTTTATTCTGGTTGAATATATGCTCAAGGGATAGTTTCACTATGACTTCTGTAATTCTAGATTCCCTTGCTATACACAAGTAATATCTCAGTTTTCTATTTGCACTAGGTAATTTCTTTTGCTTTCACCAGTCTCACTCTCACCAACATTTGCTATTTGTTAGTTTGTCAGTCTGTCTGTTTATAAAAATGGACTTGATTACAGCTCCAGCTGGGAGCTATATTGGAGCAAATTCTTCCAGATAACGGTTGTGGTGAAACCAGATATTAGGAACCATTCAGGAAATGTTGAGATCTTTCCTTTCCTTTCCTTTCCTTTCCTTTCCTTTCCTTTCCTTTCCTTTCCTTTCCTTTCCTTTCCTTTCCTTTCCTTTCCTTTCCT
>VXBU01013294.1:276916-351100 GCA_013400315.1 Bombycilla garrulus | reverse complement strand
TCTCCTCTCCTCTCCTCTCCTCTCCTCTCCTTCCGCCTTCCCCTTTTTCCTTTTAATACAGAATTAGCAGATGTTAAAGAGCAAGGAAAATAAGATTTTTCTTCTCTTTACCTTGAGAAACCTTGTTTCTAAAGGTATGTATGTCAAGCACAAAGAGACAAACAAAATTTGTGCTGGTCTGTCACAGGTCTGGACGTTAACAGGAGAATCAGAATCCGNCCTTTTAATACAGAATTAGCAGATGTTAAAGAGCAAGGAAAATAAGATTTTTCTTCTCTTTACCTTGAGAAACCTTGTTTCTAAAGGTATGTATGTCAAGCACAAAGAGACAAACAAAATTTGTGCTGGTCTGTCACAGGTCTGGATGTTAACAGGAGAATCCAACAACATTCAAGATGCAAAGAGAAAAACCTACCCTGTGACACCATTGCTCTTCAGTTGTTGTCATGGAGAGTTGTCACCAGGTGTTCATAGAAAGTCACAAGACAGCTTGTCAAGCTGCAAATATTAAACTGTATTAAACTCAGTTGTGTGGAGTTCCAATGCCCTAGATTTTTTTTAAATATTACCAGAGGCAATTTTTGTTTCCCGTTGTGGGTTAGCACACAACTGAAACTCAGTGATGCTTAGCCAAAACCCACAAGCTTTGCCTGGTTTTGAATCAAAATTCTACAAAACCACAGTGTTTATCATGGTTTCTACATGAAGTCATAATTAACCCCAGGTTTGCTCAAAACTTTATCCAAGTTAACAAAAATTTTGTAAACTGTGGGGAACCTTACTGAAGTATTGGGTAAGTATGAAAATATGAGCAGATACTTGAGTTCAATCTGATCCTACATTTTGCTGAAAAAGTTTCAAATTACTGTAGCTTCAACCTGATTATTTTTTCCCAGGAGGTAGATATTAATAAACATTCATTTAACTCTGAGCTCCAGAAATATGTAGAGATTCAGTGTTATCCATGACTCCAGATTCACAACAAATGCACTTCAATACACTTTCTAAAATTGTTTAGAAAATAATCTTTTTACTCAATCTGCTGATTTTCCTAACAAGAAAATCAAACGTTTTGGGGATATGGAGGTGTTGGGATTTTGGGGGTTGTGGTGGGGTTGGGGTGGAGTTGGTATTGCAAGAGATAGATGTTCTTAGCTAGCTTAATGTAAATACAGTTATTTCTGTTCTCTGATTTGCTATCCAAAGCATTCTTCCAGGGCATCAGTGGGATGTGTTCACTCATGTATATTTGGAGCTATTCAAAAAGAAAAAAGAGAGATGGAGAGAGTGAAAAAAAAAGATAGAGAGAGAGAGAGTGTCAGAGAGAGAAAATAAAAAAGTCTGTTAGGCTCTTTGTTTGAAAATATTAATAAATTTCTATGGCTGCAGATATTACTGGAAAATGTGTTGCTTTGGCGAAGGATCATTCTAGGGTGAAATCCTGACCTCAATGTGATCTCTGGAAGTTTAGTTTATCTATAGTATACATAAGCTTCATTGGAAGCAGGGTTTCATCAAGAGTCTCAATGCAGAGGATGTTTATTTTCAGATTATTTTTATTTTCTACAACAGAATTTGATCTAATTAGAGTTCCTGGACTTTGTTGGGATATCCCACATTGGTAAATGCTTAGCACTGAAGAGGATTACATGAAAGGTCATATCCTTAACTCCAACATGTGAATGTGTAGCTTAACAAATTTAGAGACCAGTAATTTTAAGTAATTAACTGTAATTTGTCCAGGAAATACTGCTTGGAGAAAAGGTTATAAACCTTCAAAATTTATGCACTTTTAATGAGTTGTTCCTGTTACAAAAAATTTATGAAAATTATTTAAGGGCTATGAACAGCATCAAGCCTAAACCAAGACTATTGTTTAGCACTTTATTGTTCTAGAAATCTGTTATCATTAAAGTATAACGAATATTAGAAGTGAAATATTTTATTTCAGTTTGAATTTGAAACTGGCAATTTTAGCAGCCAGTGTGCTATACAGTCACAACCTATCACTTTAAAACAATTTTAGTATTAAGTACAGATGGAACATGTATACGCATGATTTTATTAATAACCATAAAACCCTATGCCTTAATTAATTAAAAGTCAGTGGCTATGTGAGATTTTGCGCTAGCTTAACTCTGGTTTAGGAACTAAATGCCTGCCAGGAGTTCCACTATTTGCATCATTAATTCTGACCCCTTATTTGCAAGACTCTCTCTCCTAGAAGTACTTCATCTCAGTTATCATATGACAGCAGAACTTCACACCCAGTGCCAGGCTTCCAGTGATTTCTCCCCATATGGCAACTTCCTCAGCTCCATTATGCACAGTTACTGTGCGTCAGTCTCAGGCAAGCATATCTTTTGCATAACCAGCTTCACTAATAAGCTGATCCCTGTTTCTGGAAGCAAAATAATGATTCTTTGTTAGTGATGGGAATATATTTAAGTTTAAAGTAGAAAAACTATTTTACCTTTGGAAATTCCTGGTTTGATTCTAACAGTTAGCTCTTCTCAGGCTCCCATTTTAGTTAGTGGAGAGAAGGGCACTGCACACGTAAAGTTCAAAGACTTCAAAAAATTTGTGCATTCACAGATTTCTTTTTGCAGATACTAATTTCTCCATATGTTCACCTTCTTTCTAGTGTATGTTAGATATTGAACTCTAGATCCATAATAGTTCTGCAACTCTATTTATTTGCAGAACTGGGGAGCTGATAATTTAAAGAGGGAGGAATATTGAGAAAGACTTCCTTTTTCATCCTTGCAGTCTATCTGTGCTCACAGACCACTGACTGAAAATCTCCACTTTAGGTATTAGACCCAGAACACATTTGGCACTGCTCAGGAGAAGTTCCCCCGAGGCAGTGTCTGAAAAAACTGGTCTAGGGAAATTAAATTCCTCTTTTCTCTGTGACTACAGAAGATAGTACATATAAGTTATACTTCAGATAATGGATTTACACCAAAGGAGCAGGAAAGCAATAATCCTTTGCACCGAGGCAAGTGGAAAATCTTTCAAGAGAGGAAGTAACCTAAAGCACACATGTAAAATACATTCCCAGGGCACAGGATCAGAGAGACAGAAGATGACCAGACTGCACAAGAGGTAGTACCCACTGCAGCCAAAAATGCTTTTGTCCACAGGATTATTAAGCCAAGGAAGCCAGATCATTTGTGTTACTGGATATTCAAAATGTATAGATGTGTGCTTTATAGAAGGTTTTAAACTAGTCTCTGTCTCACATCTCCTCATTTTCATGAAGCTTATGGGCATACAAACATCCCTGTCTGAAAGCAAATTCACAGAAACGTAGAATCATAGAATCATAGAATCATAGAATCATAGAATCTTAGAATCAATGTTTTGAGTTAGAAGAGACCTTCAAGAATATCTTGTTCTGACTCCCCCTGCCATAGGCATAGGAGACAGCTTTCACTAGATCATGTTTCTCAAAGCCACACCTAACTTGGCCTTGAAAATTTCAAGGTTGGGGCATCCACAGTTTCTTTGGCTAACCTATTCCTGTGACTCACCAAACTCTCAGTAAAGAATTTCTTTCTTGTAAGTTAAATGCTACTCTCTTTGAGTTTAAAGTCATTACCCCTTGTCCTATCTCTACATGACCTTGTAAAATGTCCCTCTCATGTTAAATAATGCTGGTCCCAGTACGAATCCCTGAGGAACACGCTGCTGGTCTCTCCCTGGTCATCAAGCTGTGGACTACAACTCTTTGAGAATTATTATCCAGCCAATTCCTTATCCACTGAGTGGTCAAAAATGTAGGATGAGGGCATCAATACCCCAATCTCCCACCTGCTGTTTGAGCACTCTACCATTTGAGCTAATTCCCTCTATTTCCAGTGGATGGAGTTACACAGGCTGTAGGGCAGTGTCTTTTGAAAACAAGTAAGTCAAGGATGATGCTGAGACAGCCGGTAATAATAATAATAATAAAATTTTAATAAAAAATCAGAAGGAGATATATATAAGAAAGGAAGAAACAAAAAAACAAACAAACAAAAACCATTATAAAATGAGCAGGTAAATTAATGGCTACTCCTTCAATGAATGTCCTGTTTGGGACATCATCTGTTTGGGATCTTGTATTTGGGCATCTTACAGCATAGATCCAGGCCCTGGAGAAATGTGTTGGAAAGCTAAACAAGAGTTTCTACTCCATCAAATGACTGAAGCTGGAACTAAGATTCATGGACATCCTTTTGCATACAACAATAAAATTGGCATCAAACTTTCAATTGTGTTCACCCTCCTCTCATAGATCATAGCTGTTGTAAATCATTACTACAATACTCTTTAAAATTACAACAGAGGAATGATTGGGTTTTTTATCTTTTTTTTTTTTCTTAAATGCTTTTGTTTAGTTTGAACACTGTTGCAAAGAGAAAGTACCTCTTTCTTGAGCTCCATCTTTAAATTAATTGTTATGGACCTTTTCTACAGGAAAATAACCTTAGTAATCAAATGGCAAGCAAGAGTAACCATGAAAAGGAAGAAGGGCGAAGAGGTGCCCGCCTCACATAAACAGAGAGTTTTCTCACCTCTAACTACTCCTTGGTTCCAGTTAACTGATTTTGGTGGTACTTTTCTTCCAAGTCCTTCCAGTTACCTTATGTAAAACCTTCTAAGAGATTTGCTTCTAAAATATTACCTCAAAGCAGCAATTCAGACTTAAAGAATCATGTGGTGACTCAGGTTGGGAGGCACTCAGAGAATCTCTAGTCTATCCTCCTGTTCCATGTAAGGACTTTTTGCAGCTGAGTCTCCAGTGATGGGGATGACACAACCTTGCAGGCAATGTGTTCCAATGCAGATTTCTCCTCACAGTGAAACAAATTCTGTCTACATCCATTGCAAACTGTTCCTATTCCAATGCACACCCACCAAACTCAGCAAAAACACTTAACAACACAAAACTGAAAGAACGAGATCTTCAGCTTTGGCAGCTCTGTAACAGGCATTTGAATCTGAAGGATGCTTTTCCGCATGTACCACAAGTCCTCTTCCATGTTCCCTGAAATATTTCCTCAGGCTGTCCATCAAACTGGACTGAAAGATGAAAAATCATGGCAGTACCCTATATCCCATGATCCAGAGATATCAATTATATCCTGTCTTGGTCTCATGATCATGCAAGGTTTTAAAATATGTATAGCAGTTCAAGTCTTTTTTGAGTTGCAGTGTCACGCTTTTCAGGAAAATCATATTCTTCCTCAAGAGAGTATTATCCCAAATCTCTTATTAGTGTGTACATTTATGTGGTTGCCTTTTCCCTTTGATCTGCCTGTTGGCTAGATGCAATCTAACAAGCAAATTTGCCAAGAAGCCAATGCTAGGGGTATTGCCTCAGAATGACTTGACCATCTAACATGGACTCCCTGTAAGCAGCTTAAAACAACATTTTGAGTTAGATGTGCTTTAACGTAGTTATTTGGTTCAAAACATAACAGCACAAGTAAGTGTAAGGAGCCACAGGCAACTGTATGGTCACACATATGAGGGACAAAAGCCAAAGTGACAGTAAGAGAGTTTTGACAGTCACTGAAGACAGGTCATCTGGCACTTGGAAGCAGTAAACAGGATTCCTTAACAAACCCACCAAAGCAGTAGCAGCCAAACTGAGGAATGAGGGATGTAGACTGCTGGAGTTATACTGCCAAAGCCATACAAATAAAAGCAGTCATGTGCAGCTGGAAAGCTCCTCAAGTATCACATCCTGGCTCTCAAATGGAAGTGGCTGCCAAGTGTTTGCTGAATGATGCTGTAGCTCTGCTTACAGCCTCCATTTATTTTGTGCTCCTAAGGCCAAGGATTATTGAGCTCCAGCTGTACAATTTAATGGTTTGTGCCCACATACTTTATTTTATATTAAGACAATCCCAAGTACCTAGTTTCCAGGTTTTCAGCTGCTTTTAACTAGTATCCTCCCTCCCTATTCCAGTGACTAGGTGGTCTTAAAGTTGCTGTGCCTGGCCTAAGGGAGATCCTCAGGGCAATTCATGGAAAAAGAGAGAAAGACTAATAACTCCTGTACCACTTCCCTCACTATTTATGTTTGGTTCTCCCTTCATGATTCATACAGTTTGTGAGAAGTGAGAATATTCCCCTCCATACAGAAATTTAACAGTATCCCCTCATTAGATATAGAGATGATTTAACGCTAATTTAAGGTTCAGTTAAGCCTTCAGAAGGAGATGTATACCTCAGCAGGGAGTGGTAATAAAAATAATAGTGTACAGTGAAGGGAAAGAGAACTCTTTTCCTGACCTGTGAGGTTCATTTCATATCAGGAATTACTGAAATTCTGCAGAATATATCACACATAGCTTAGTTTTTCCTAGTTTCAATCCCGCTTCCAAATGGAAGTGGCAATAAACTTTGGGCAAAGTTGTACAAAATTGCTATAAAAGGACAGCTGACCATGTGAAGCTGGGCAGAAAATTTAAGGTGCAATTTACAGGGGGAATGGCTAAGATCTACCCATTTTACATATTTTTACACTTTCAAAATGCATGTTTGAACATATGGTGGAAAATGTGGATTGGTTTCAGTTATCTGAAGTGTTTACTGACAGCTGATATGCTTCAAGGTGTGCAGTCTCATCTCTAGCTGCCACTTCAGAAAGACACATTTCCCCCATAGAATCCTGAGTAATATCTGCCATTTCTACATGGATCTCTGGCTATTTACAGAAGCTAAAATCCCATACTGGCCACAAAAACTGCCACATAGCTAATGAAGGATCATGTAGATATTGCATGCAGAGGCATGATTTAGTCCTTTAGATTTCACTTCAGGAAAATTTCAGGAAAATTAATGGGCGTTTTGTCTGAGGACAGAATCAGAACTTCAGTGTATGGAAAACATGCATTCACCTCTGCCACTTCAATATTCAGCATCTGAACATTTCTTAAAAATAGCTTGTGTGAACTCCTATATGCTTGCAAATCCCAGATTTCTAATGAAAGATTATAGAATCAAAGAATGGTTTGGGCTAGAAGTCACTATCAAGGTCATCAAATTCAAACCCCACCACAGGGAGTGACAACTTCCACTAGACAAGGTTGCTCAAAGTTCCAACTAACCTGGCCTTAAACACTTCCAGGGATGTGCCATCCACAACCTTTCTTAACAACCTGTTTTATTTCCTCACCACCCTCATCTTAAAAAATTTCTGCCTTATATCTAATCTAAACCTGCTTCCATTCAGTTTAAAGCCATTGCCCCTTGTCCTATCAATACAGGCACTTGTCAAAATTCCCTCTCTGGCTTTCTTGTAGGCCCACATTAAATACTAGAAAGTCTCTCCTGAGCCTTCTTTTTGCCAGGCTGAATAGCCCCAGCTCTGTCAGTCGGTTGTCATAAGAGAGGTGCTCCAGCCCTCTGATCATCTTCCTCACCCTCCTCTAGACCCACTCCAAAAGATCCATGTCCCAGAGCTGGACTCCAGGTGGGGTCTCATGAGAGCAGAGAGGGGCAGAACCTCCCTGCTGGCCTTGCTTCTGATGCAGCCCAGGACAGGCTTGGCTTCCTGGGCTGTGGGGACACATTGCTGGGTTATGTTGAGCTTCTTGGCAACCAACACCCCAAGTCCTTCTCCTCAGAGCTGCTCTCAATCCATTCTCTGCCCAGCCTGTATTTGTGTCTGGGATTGCCTTGCCTCAGGTTCTCGACCTCGCATTTGATCTTCTTGAACTTCTTGATGGGCCCACAGGCCCATTCTCGATGTTCACATGGGCCCACCTCTCAAGCCTGTCCAAGTCCCTCTGGATGACATCCCTTCCCTCCAGCAAGTCATCTGCACCACAGCTTGGTGCTGTCAGCGAACTTGCTGAGGGTGCACTGGACTCCACTGTCCATGTCACCAGCAAAGACATTGAACATCATTGGTCCCAGTGCCACCCCCTGAGCCATGCCACTAGTCATCAACCTCCACCTGAGCCATTGGCTGCAACACTTTGAGTGCAACAGTACAGACAATTCCTTAGCCACTGAGTTGTCTATCTGTCAAATTGACACCTCTCCAGTGTAGAGATAAGGTTGTTGTGTGTGACAGTGCCATGATGAGAGCCTTCACCATCTTTCCATATCAGAAACCACCACCACTTATTTTTACTCTATGAACAAAACCTTTTTTTCTGCAATTTACCACTAAATGATGACTCAATTACACAGACAAGTGAAGGGGACTCCTGGTTACCCATTAATTGTGGATAAATGCCAATTGTCAGAGGTGCTTTAAATATCCATAGGTGACTTTTACTCTAAAAATTAAAATATTTGAAATATACCGAGTAGGTCATGCAAAGCCTGATCTGCAGATGGTGAAACTCTGACTAGTTTCATTGCTGACTCTAGCCCCTAATTTTAATTTACTAGGGCAGCAACATAATTAAGTTGTGATTAATATAATTTATTTACTATTAAGAAGCATGTGTGTACTGAATATGAAATATATAAGCTTCTAATGACCGGCTGCTACTTAATTTTATTGTCTTTCTTAGCATGAACTCAAGTGAATGATATCCCAAGTAGCAAATATCTCATACTGAAATTCTTCAGATTTCAGTAGAGAAAATGAATAGTAGAGAAACACCAAAATAAACAGTAGGTTTTTTTTTTAAACTAGTGTTAAACTAATGTTAAGCTAACTAGCATATTTGACAAGTGTTCAATTAGGAGATAGATAGATAGATAGATAGATAGATAGATAGATAGATAGATAGATAGATATACAGATAGATAGATAGATGGATAGAAAAATCTCAAATGTGTTCGACAAACCAGAATTATTTATAAATATGCTATGGTGGAAGGTAATGTAAAAGATGGACTGACAAGCATGATTTGAATAACTAATACAATGAAATACCAAATTATCATTGTAGTTCTTCTCTCTGTAGACCATTTATCAGAGTGTGGGTGTGCACTGAGCTGGAACTCCACAATGTTAGACCAGCCAATAAGTTGGCCTGAGTGGCAAATGACTGAAATAGATTTATCCAATAGATCTAATCTCATATATGGATCTAATTTCACATTTGGGTGCATATACAGCTTTTCTCTCAAGCTTTTTAAAAGTTATTTTCTAATTTGACACAAACAAAATCTTGTTACCCATAGAGGGGACACTCAGTAACGTGTGCCAGGGAGGCTATCGCAGCTCTGCCCTCTTATCAATCACCATTGAATTATCACCAGTTCAGAGAAATATGTACTGTGGATGTTTACTTGAGGTAGCACGTATTTTGGTACTAGTACTTCTTTGGTACTAGTTGGAGGGTTTGTAGAACAGAGAGAAGAAGTGTGTATCCCCTAAATATCTGTCCCTGTGTGGAAAATAGTGTTTGGAACCCAAGTCAGTAGTCTATTTTCTTTTTCCCGTTAGAAGAAAAAAAAACCCAGAAACTATTTTATATCCTTTGAAATTAGTCAGAGGAATCATGTTTCTTGTTATCTGAAAATATAATACAGATCCAAGTCCATCTTTCCTATTCTGCAGCTTATCTTGGGTGGAATCTGCTGGGCATACTGCCAAATCATAGTGGTGCACACATTTGAAAAAATACCATTTGTCATCCAAGTTATTGGAACAGAGCCAAATAAATGAATTTTTAGGAGACCACCGACTGAGTGCGATGAGAAGCACTGAGCCTAACAATTTCTGGGTGACTCTGGTACACTTGGCTGCCCTTGTGGAAAAACACCCCTGTTGCTGTTAATATCCAGCTATTTCATTGCTAAGAACAATGTTTCTTTCTCTAAATATCTATTTATTATTTTACAAGTGAAAGTCGCTGGATTTACAGATTAAATTGTCACTTCTGATTGCACAATAAATAGGTAGAAACCTGTCTTCCTCACCTCTGAGTGCATGTTGAGGCAGAGGCAGCCTCTAATCTACAGTGTTTGTACAGCCAGGATTGCTGCCTTGGGGAGCCTGCTGAGAAGAACAGAAAAGTCAGTTAAACATATTTTCCTTTAGCAGAGGCTGCAAATTAACTTGCTATAAGTCCTGCACTTCGTTTTCCCTACATAAGATGAATAATATTAGTAGAAGCTGACAGTTTATTTCAGGACAACATGCTAAAATTTCTATTCCTACAAATGGTAAGTGGTAGCTGTCTATGCTGTTTTGTAACAGCCTGTACCAGGACAGAACAGATGATCCCTGATCCAAAAAAAATTCAGTCAAGTATGGGTCATGACACAATAAATAAAACAACAAATTGACAAACAACGAAAGAATATAGGTCCATGCCAATAGCCCTACTCTAGCAGAAGCTCTGCTTTACAATGGTTTTTTCCCCATGACTTCTTAGGAGAGGAATGCTTTAATATGGCTTTTAGAGAAAATTAATATCCTTTGCACATACTTGTGGATTGCCTAGCAAGTGTAAGGGGATGTGTAGAAGACAGCATAGAAATGCTCATTTCAATTTTGAACAAGGAAATGATGAAAGGGAAAGTGCTCAGGGCTGATTATTATCAAAAACAGGTAGGGGGGCACTAGGCTGAGAAAATCTGAAGAGGAAGACAGAGATGGCAGCAAGGTATGAGCTTGCAAAGGAAGGGCTCTGTACCTGGTAAATGGACATCTGATCTAGCTGGACAATGTTAAGCATTTGTTAAAGAAAGTTTTACTGGACTGGCTGAGATATGACCATAAGTGATTGTACTGGGAAGTTGGTAGGATGTAGTATCTCAAAGGACAGAGGATGTATATTTTTATATATATATATCTCATAATAAATAGGTCATATTTATTTTGACCATATTTATATAGCTTGCCTCTCAGCTGGGAAGTAAGCTATTAAGCATGCTCAAGTTTAAATCTAGTTCCAAAAATATTCAGATTTTTTAATTCCTAGCAAAATTAAATTGCAATGTGTGTAACCAATAATACATGAATGTCCTAAAGTGATACCAGGAACCAGCTGGAAGTGGGAGCTAACAGACATCCCACTGACTGAGCAAAAGATGGAGAAGTGCTACCTCATGATGAGATTTCAGGGGACAGAGTTAATGTCTGAGGCAGAGAAGAACTCACAAACAGGATTAACAGCATTGCAGCTAATGAGACTTTGGTGCAACAATGATATCAGCTAAGATTTTAAAGGAGAGGTCTTGGGCAGGGGAAAGAGATTTGTAGGTCATCTGTATTGAGAGGATAATTGAATTTGTACTCTGTTGATGAGATTAAACAGAGGTAAGTTATAGAGATGAGTGAGAATGGAAGCAAGGACAGACACATTTGGGATCCCCTCTGAGAGCTAAGGGAAGGCAGGGACATGCTTCTGACAGATATGCTGAAGAGAATAAGACCAGGGAACACCAGAGTAACAGCTGGTGAGAGGAAGTGCAATTTCAAGAAAAGGACTAGAACTGCCTCAACAAAAGTGAAGGGCATATCTAAGGATTTTCAGATTTTAATTAGAAAACATTGCATATTAAGTGTGTCTGAAGATGAATGCAAGGGGAAGAAGGCATCTTCAATGGAACTGAAATGTGGGACCTGAGATTATTTAGTGAGCTTGGAGATGAAAAGAAGGAAAAAGATAGGACGATCGCTGAAGGAGCAAGGGGACATCAAGAGTACTTTTCATATGGGAAAGGCAATAAACCTTGCAGTAGGAGGGGGGGAAAAACACCAGGAAAATTAAAATATTTGGTGATAAAAAAAGGGAAAAAAATACTTTGAGGAGATTGTGACAATGCATGCAAAAGAGCTCCTATGACAGCACAGTTATGAGGAGAAAACTGTAGAAGAGAAACTTAGGATGGGAGGGAGGAAAGAATTGTGAATAGGAATGGAAGTAAGATGAGAAAGGTCAGGTTGTATTACTATTTTTTCTCCTGGTGTTGGGATACTTTATGCAAAGAAGAGCAATAGTTTTGAGAAACAAATCAAAGACGGCAAAAAAAGAAAGAGGACAAAGATAAGTTCATTATAAATATGAAAGGAAGCAGAAAGATACTGATGACCTGGCAAATAGATTTATCAAAGTTAAAGGAAAGGGAGATCATGTAAAGAATTGAAGAGCTGGTGAAACTGTAAAAGAGGAGAGGAGCTCGGAGGGGAAAAATAAAATAGCAGGAAGACAAATACTTAAGTCAAAGGGAAGGAAAGCCACAGGCAGAGGACAAGCAGGTTAAAAACCCTCTGTGCTATGAACATGTTGTATTGTGCCCCTCATGACCCAGAAACCAAATCTGCCTCTGTGCACATTTCTGTCAGATAATTATGATGAAGTTTTTGTGTTTCTATATCAAGGCAAATGTGTTGTTGTGATGCTGTCATCCGGATTCTTAAGAAATGTGCTGACACCATTTGTTCTTTTGGCACAGGCTCAATTGTGCCCTTCTGGCACCACTGGTAAGGGCCACTTTATATCAATGGGAATGAGGTAGCAGTTTGTTTATATAGGAACGTTGTCCAGGGAATAAAGCAGAAAGGCAGGATCTTTTCTCCTGTATTAGGATTAGCTCCACAGCAACAGAGAGGCAGAGATTGCAGCTAGAACAGCTTAATTCCTACCAACATAAGGGTCTTTGTTGTTTAGATGTTTGTGTGAATGAAAAAAGCCACTTTATTAAATGTAATTCTTCCTATAAAGGGAAAAGTACTGGCCCCATATTTTGCCTGTTGCACTTATCTCCCACAGTTTGAATTGACAGTGTGATCTGGAGAACAAAACTGCAGTAGGTTGCAGAAAGCAGACTTTGCTGTTTGTCCAGAGAACCCTGTTTCAGAAGGGTTTTCATCTACCGGGGATCCCCTGCTGTGGCTGGTCATGCGTCTCTTCTATTCTTTTGTGAGGTTTCAGGCACTTTATCATATCTGTTTATTTCTAAACTTCCTCAACTGGGACACCAAGGACCAAAAGGGGACTGTTCAGGCAGACCCAAGATAAACAATGTATCACAGATTTTCAGCACTTTCCTAAAGCAGGTAATAAAAAAAATCTGGGTTAAAGTGCCATGAAAGATCACTTAAATGAGTGATATAAACAAGAGAGCAAATCAAGCCCTTCTGCTTCTAGAAGAGTATTTAGAGGGTGTTTTGAGCAGATGTCTTCCATACTTAATGATGGACAGTCAAGGTCTTTTGAGTTGCAAGAAGGTCTTGGGAACATGTTTCTGGAAAAGTATTGCAGGTACTGTAGTAAAGGTGCAAAGTTCAACCTCCATTTGTTCTTTTCTAATACATGTACATGAATTACCACTGACTGAGAACATTGGTCTTGATCTCTTTGCTTCTCCTTGCTTTAAAAAGAGCAACTTCAAAGCCCAACTTCTCTGTACGGGTGAGCCAAGTGCTAACTCACTCTGTATCACTTTCTGATGCTACTGTAGGCTGGTGTTAAGAGACAAAATTAGCAAAGACAATTATTTATTTTAAAATGTACACCTTTGTGTTTGTGTCAATGTGTAATGTAGTATCACTGTTTATGTTTGCCCCAGGCAAATTCAGTAAAGTAATAGGAGTTGCTTAACAGCATCAAGAGCTCTGGATTTTTTTTCAGAAATAACATAATGCCAAAAGTTTTGTGTGTCAGGAGACTTTCAGTGGTGGTCTGAACACCGGTACAACCTGCATGTTAGGTACTTTTAGGTAAGGTGTAAACTCTGCCCCACTCACCTACCCTTCAGAGAGGGAAACCACGAGTACACAGGATATTCATTGCATGGGCATGCAGCCTCAAAATAGGGCTTTAAGATGAACCAAAGCCACACATATTATTTATGACATATGTGAAACCAGCTGATGGAAATGTCTAATAAAAGATATGAAGTGAAAAGGTGTCATGAGACGCTTCCATGATGCCCAGCAAAATGAAAATTTTTTGCTTTTCATGTTACATCCATGAATTATGATAATAAATCATAATTAATTAGTTGATAAAACAAACAAAGGTTTCTGATAGTCTGCTACCAAAGTACAGCACAAACCTACTATCATTACACAAGCAAGCAGTGCCATGGCCTTCCCTGGGAACTTTTTTATGATCAGAGGCCATTCTTTTACACTGAAGACAATTCAACAGTACATTAATAAATACTATGCCAACAAAATAGTCTCTTATTTTGCTATCATGTTTTCTGTCTTTATATTAATTTAGTATATGTTTTCTCTTCCGTTTCAAGTTGTTTTCCAAAATTTAGAGATGGTAATATTTTAATGTGTTCTGACTTAGAGCAGATATTCTTTTTTTTTGATACTGAGTGCATTAAAATACATACTCCTGGGACAAACAAATGGAGCTATGTCGGTCATTAATATCTGACTTTCTTTGCTTTTCCACTTTTTCTGTTCTTACCCTTACTCCTGAGTCTACCTCATAGAATCACAGAGTCATTCAGGTTGGAAAGGATCTTTAAGACCACTGAACCCAGCAGTTAAATTAGTACTGCCAAGGTCACCACTCAACCATGTCCCTAAGCACCACGCATACATGATTTTTGAATACCTTCAGGGAGAATGACTCAACCACTTCCCTGGGCAGCCTGTTCCAATGCTTGACCACCCTTTCAGTGAAGAATTTTATCCTAATATCCAATCTAAACCTTCCCTGGCACAACTACAGACCATTTCTTTTTACCTGGGTGAAGAAACCAATCCCCACTGCAGTCCAACCTCCTTTCAGGTACTTTCAGAGAGCAATAAGGTCCCACCTGAATCTCCTTTTCTCCAGATAAAACAACCCCAGATCACACAGCCACTCCACATATACTTGTGCTCCAGACCCCTCATCCGCTTCACTGCTTTTCTTTGGATGTATTCACTGAGTCTGTGGCTGTTTGCAGGTTGCCCTCTGAGAGGCAGGTAGCACAACAGCCAGACTTCACTCTTGCCTTGAGCTTAATATCACAGAGTACCATGCTGGATTTACATCCTGCTGAATGACTCAAGGGCAGGTGTGCTCAGCTCCAGGGCAGAGGGACTGCTGTGCAGCTTCTCCTGGTTTATAAACATCCCCTTTCCCTTGCCTTCAACTGGAGCTCAGACACTCGTTTGATTCTGTGTCATCCCACATTGTCTCCCCACTGGGCAACTTTCCTCAGATGAAAGACTCATTAGATCAATGCTTTCTTGTCCCTTGCTTCTGCAGTCTCTGTCAGATGTCAGAAAAAGTGTTCATCCTGTCTACAGCCTGACTGTGAGGGTAGGTCACTTAGGGTCTCCTTTTAAACAACAGCAGCTCCTGCTCTGCTGACTTTCTCATCAGCAGCATGAACAGATGCAGCAAGGAAAATGAAAAAAAAAACAACTTCTTATAGCGCAGAAGCACACAAGGAGAGCACAGGTGTAGCTCACACCAGGCCATTTGGTTCACAGTCACTTGGGAAGGGGAGATATTTTTGAAACACTTGCACAGGACCACCAAGGTCCTTTATAAGCAATTATAAAGACAAATGACCTCACATTTGTTCCCATTCAGTGTCCTGTGGCTTCTAGATGAAAAGATGTGGTCGAACAGTTGGAGTGAGCTGTGCTGCAGCCAACATCAACGTTTCCAAATAGCTCAATGGGCAAGTGGCAGTTCGAATGCGCATCAGAACAGCCTGAGGGCAGTCCTAATTTACAGCAATGTAACCAAGCGATGGAAAGATGGAAAGAGAAATCCAAGGAAAATGCTGGGGATAATCCCTGGGACTAAAAAATTTAGGTCAAACTCCAAACTACTGAACTAGGCAGAATCTAGTTCATTTTGGTTGCTGAGGCAGGCCTCTACCTCCTTCTGAATATCTTACTGCTAGAATAAATGACATAAGGTGCAAAATTAAAGCAGACACCTGTAAAGGAGCCTTGAAAGACATGGGAATGAATAATGCTGGAGTGGATTCTGAAAGCTAAAATGTATGGTTGGAGAAAAATTAAGATGGAAGTGGGGAAGGATGCTTGCTTTCTGACTTGAATATCTTGTATGAGAGGAAAAAATGAAAATCCAGAAGTAAGAGGAAGTAAGGTAGAATGGAGCCTTGAAATAACATCTTTCAGAGCGGGTATGAATCTCTATGAATAATGCATCACTAATTACAAGGATGTAAGTGCAGCAATGCATCCAGTCTCAGACATGTCAATTGGAATTTAAAGGGAAATGAGAAATGTTATAATACGTCTATTTCTATCAGAAACCACGTCTTTTGCTGCTGTTTTCAGGGAGAGCTTTCTTTCACAGAGATCGGTTCCTTCTCTTTATGTGGCAGTGAAGCCATAAACGCCTGTGAACTGGTAATCTGTTTCCATGGAAATGAATGGGATGTCACAAATGTAGCGCTATGACTTCATTTCAAGATAGAGTACAAGGAGAAGATAGGCAGCAAAGGAAGCATATCAGGTTATTTCAGGCTCTTATGACTGCCCACTGTAAATCTGCTTTGTTTGAGCAGACAATGGAGAGGAGGAGGAGGGTTAAACTGGACTGAGTCATCCTTGAGGTTGCTCAAGGGTGGGAGATGAAGGTTGTGATTATGATTATTCCTTGTTGGAAGGCTCTTGTGAAAGAAAAGCAATTGGTTTGCTATTATTTGTGTCTTAGTTACATATTTACAATATATTGCAAGAGTTATGTGCTTGTGTACTAGAATAAAATAAGTAAATAAACTAATTTTGGTGAGAAATTAAATGTAAAGAAACTAAATGTAAGATTTCTTTTTTAGACACTAGAGTATTTTTATTACTTTCTATATACCAATATTTCAGATATAAATCATGATGTAAGAGATTATCCCTTTTCACTCTATTGACTAGCACAGATGTCTGAGCCTCCCTTTGAAAAGCAGTAAGTAGTTTACCAACAAATCCAGTATTTTTACAGGCCATTGTTGTTCAGTTGCACCTTTTCTGTTTTCTTATTAGACTCTCTTTTACTAAGCACTTACATTTGAAGCCAAGGTGAGATTCTCAAATCTCTTTCTGTTTTAGAATCCTGTTTATCTGTTGTGTTTACACATCACGTTGGACTATGTTTGCCCTGGCCGTTCTTCTTTTGAAAGTTAGAAGTAAGGGATATTCAATAACTAAAAAGCTTTTTTAAAACCGAAGAATATTTATTTTGGAAAAAACCTCCCTTTTAAAGTCTGCCAAATTTGGGGGTTTTAAACTTTATTTTTTTAGGTCTTTGAATCCCCAGGCATTTTCCTGTCCTGGCATTGTCTTTGAACAACTGTTAAGTGTTTGCTGAGAAGTGGCTTATCTCAGTCCATTCTTGTCTTTCTGCTTGTTTTTTCCGGGTTGGTTTTTTTTTGTGTTTTGTTTTTTTTTTTGGTTTTTTTTTCACTTATTCAGGTAAACTAAGCCACTGCAGTCTCACAGTGAGCAAGGCGAGAACTAGGTCAACACACTTTGTTTGTAAACCCTTACAGAATGCTTCTAATTTTGTCACAGACATGGGAAAGGCTTGATGTTTACCTTCTTCCTCTGTGGCTTGTTAAAAGACCAGCTGGAATATTAGGGTGGGACATTATACAAAATAAGTTTGTTGAATGTTGTCCTGTACAAGGTAGGCAAGGCAGCAGAGCAAGGCAGGGAGCTTACTTACCCAGCCACAGCCCTGTCTAAGTAGATAAGAATAAAGCTGTGACCTCTTCCTTGATGTTTTTTTCCCCCTCAGATCTTTGAGAATAACCAGATCTTTCAAAAAATTTGGCAGCTGAGTAATTTGTCCTTTGGCAAGAAGAAGAAGGTCTTGACAAGCCTTTTTTATTTCTGTGATTGAAAAAAGCCACGGAGCTGATCAGGTGTTTGGCTTTGCCAGTGTTACTGCACTGTGCAAAGGTTTTGAACTACAAATCTGTTGTTGGCATCAGGTGTCAAGTTCTAGTAGTGTCATCATTTATCTGGACTGAAATCTAATTACTCTCTGATGCATTCAAGCTTCTTGATAAGCATTATGGTTCAGAGGGATATTTTGACTGCATGTTGAAGGAGAACTTTTAATTATCTTCATTGAAAAGACATTATAATGCTATCACTTGCTATAAGTAAATGAATAATAGGGAAAATAATTCCTTTTTTTCCTGTGGCTGTCTGGATCATGAGTTTTCTCAACCCAGTGACAATTATTTGCATCATAATTGGCTCAAGAGTAAGTTTTTCTGCCTATGTATAAGCATTTCGGATGTATGCAGGATGCTAACGAAGAGAAACGATGAAACTAATAGATCATCTGGATAGAAATAGATGTTCCAGGCTCCCAGGTAATTACCTGTACTGATGGTGAGCTATACATTATTCACAAATAAGAAAGCAACTGAAGAGACTGCAAACATTACTGAGGAGATTCTAGAACTTCACAAAAACATTTTAAGAAACCCTTGAGGAGTAATTTGAGATAGAAGATTGAATTTCAGAGTATTATTGCCAGACAGTCCTTCTGCCAGGCAAGTGCTATACACACAATCCCAGCATGTCAGCAGAGATGAGAAGCTGCACTTCCCTTCTGGCACCCTGACAGTTTGAAGCTCTTGTGTTTCCAGAAGCCTGTATCACCTGTAAGAGCAATTAGTAGGGATGTGGACTAGATGGATGCAGACCATTAGAAATGAGTGCATCTGTACTACTCCCCAAACATCCATTTAGTCAATGAATTAAAACCAAAAGCATGGCATTGGCCAAGCCCTCCTATTTTGTATGTGTTCATCTCACAAAGCAGCACCTCAGGCTTCCTGGTGACTGACTCCTATTTGTGTCCATTTTTTTCCCTGAATCACCAATTTGTTTGCAGGCCTCATTTTCCTTCCCTTTCAGTTACTTTGTTACTTTTGGACAGAGGAAAATGTCTGCTGTCACACTGCATTTGCTATTGAAACCCCTGGCTTGAAAACTGATGAGCTGCTTTTCTTGCATAATTTCCCTCCTATGGTCTGCACTGTAAATAGAAGGAAAAAATAGCAATCTATGCCCTATGGTCATGGGAGTCATTATTTTTCTTTATTTTTTCAGAATATCTGCAGATAAACAGTGGGAAATCTTTTACCATGTAATCATTTAAAATGACATCAATTTAAATACGACAGCATTACTTTGTTTTGTTTAACTGCCAACTCCAATTAAACATTGTGCATCTTTTATTACTTGGATTTCTGGGGTTGCAACAATGTATGGAATCTGTCCAGATTTAGCGAGAACTCTATATTACAAGAGTATTATGAATCATCTTGCCCTGTCTGGGATGAATTCTAAATTTGAGTCCACCCCGTTGTGAATTTTAATGCCAACATTAGTCTCAGAACATTCTGATTGTGATTTGCTCTCTAATCAGTTCTTTCTTTTCAGTTTTTAATTCTCCTCGGTCTGTGAAAGCATGTCGCATTCCTTAATTTACTGCTTAACTTCCAGCTTGATGCAATGCTTTTTACAGCTTGTGAGTATCTTACCAAATTCTCCAGCTATGGTTTCCATAAACTCAACTGATGGGGTAGGTGGCAACCGGAACCTGTGGTGGATGTAAAAAGGGGCTTAATCGCTTGCCAAAGAACCACAAAACCAGAATAAGATGTGAAAGAATATACTAAACAAGTCATTGCCATGTAAATATGCCATAACAACGACTTCCTAAGAGTGAAGACAAAAAAATAAAAAAAGCTTCTGGATCGGTTTTTGTTCTTTTACATTAGTCAGAAAAAGGACAATATCCTTAGCAATCACTTATTTGGTAAATTATTCTACAGCCCTTCCTGATGTCTCTACTCGATGCAGTGTGTGCAAACGATCATTTTTCCACTGAAAATAAAGGTAGATTGCTGGGCAACAGGACAAGTTTGAATAGGTCATCCCTTATCTGATTGAAAGAAGTGTTATAATATTACACAGAATAAATAAATAAAAAAGAAATAATGGAAATTGAGTAAGAGAAGTAGTGTATCATCCAAATGTCCTTGTATCCTTGTATTGGGCACATGACTTGGACACAAAAACTAGGTTATTCCCTGTTGATGACCTTCCAGTGCAGTGGAAAGAGAAAGGGTTTGTAGAGTGAGTCAGAGTAAACTTGTGACTTTGAGGATTTGAATCCCTCTTAGGAGGCACCAGAAATAGATATCTTGACCAAATTAGGTGCCAAATATTCATACTCCCCAGAGAGATTTAAATTGTGTTTGTGGAGCCTAGTCTGTGTTCATTTGGCATCAACCTTCTTCAGCAGTGAAAGATACAAATCTCTTCACAAGCTTAAAAAAGACAACTTCTCAGCTTTTTTATTTAAATAATCCTACAGAACTGTCAGATCAACTCTCCTGGAAATTTTGCATTAATAAGATTTGAGATACCAAAGAATCTCAGATCTCTCTGAGTTATTTATTCAGACCTTTAACAAAGAAACAAAAGTAAACAGCCATGAGATTCCAGAAGTGGTTTTTTCCACATATACAACCACATAAAATCCTGATTGCCTGCAGATTTGAATGATTATAAATGTTTTCTTTCTTTCTTTCTTTCTTTCTTTCTTTCTTTCTTTCTTTCTTTCTTTCTTTCTTTCTTTCTTTCNCCTTTTTTCTTCCCCCAGGATTTGCTGCACAGGAAGTTCTTTGAGGGAGTAAGGAACCAATGTCAACAGAAATCATCAACTGTGTGGAGAGTTTTAGGCTAAAACTCAGGGCACCCAGGATTTCCTTTAATTGTTGCTTTTACTGCATTTGATTTTATGTTCAGGGCATTGAACAATTAGCTTTCCCTACCTTGTGCAATGAAGAATCTCTGCTAAGCAGAAATCTTCTACATTGCAATGGGAAAAAATCAGATAACTCTTTGTTTTTCTAGATCTGACTCTTTGTTAATAAATTGCCTTTAATTTGCATTCTGGGTGAAAAGCTCAGCAGCTCTATCTGCTCTGTGATTTAAAAACCTAATCCAAAGGTAGCCCGGGTGACTGTTGTTGTCGCTCATGATTAAGTAGCTGCTGCTAGATATTAATCTCACTTTGACTTGCATGTGTTAGAGTCAGACCGCAATGACAGCAGGATATCTTTGAGGGGAACTGTAGAGACTTTATTTATTGATCCAGAGGCAGAAACAATCTACCAGGTCGTTTTCTGCTAGTGCTGCTTTCTTCCTCACAGTGGTGACAGACAGGAGACAATCTCTTTGCAAGATCATTTCCCCTGATTATTGGTGGCTCCTTTGCTGGCATCACTTGCATTCCCTTCCTTGTCCTTTTGACTTGTAAGGAAGATGCCACCGGATTCTTCTTTAAGAAGCAAAAGTGCAAAGAAGAAAGGCAAGAATAATTTCAAGCCTTCTGGGGTTGGTCGACTCAACAGGGGAAATAGGGCAGAAAGCACATTTTATGATGCAATAGCCACACTCCTATTGCTCTTCAATCTATGCTTGGCAAGAGCTTTTAGGTAGTGAAAGGAAACCTTAGGGGTCGTACTGATTATTTTGAGGCAGTTCCTGTATTTGCATATCTCCTTCCTCATACCCTTAGCAGAAGGAGACTAGTGGCATTTATGTGAGCATTCATGACTGCAGTGAAAGCTGTTGGGGGCGAGGACACTGTGACAAGAGACCCAGGAGCAACTAGAAATGTAAATTAATCTCCAGACTGAAGCTGAAGACATTGAAATCAACACAACCAAAGGGAGACACGGTAGTGCAAATCTTTTCGTTTCAGAACCTCAAGGTGTTCAGCTATTTCTTTGGACATTATTATTCTCAAAAGAACAGTAAAAAAGCTGTAAATACAGCCAAATCCAACCACCTATAACCATGAGGCAAATTCTTTGCTTGTCTTTTTTTGCTTGTTTCTAGTTTTAAAACTTCAACAATTCAAGCAGTATTGAGCTTTGAACTTCTCTTTAGAGGGCCAGACTAGAAATACTTGGTTTTAAAAGCAAGATGAAGGCCTTCTGAATACATGATTGAATAAGCTGGGATTTGATGGGCAGGGCTTTCTGTGGAAAACCTGGTCACAGGAGGTCAGAGGAAGAAGCCACCTCAGCTGTGTGAGTCATGCACCCCTGTCCCTTCTGCAAAAAGTGAACATCATTGTCAAGGGCAGCTCTGAAGATACAGCCCCTGCTCTAACAGCATGTGTGCTCACAAATGCTCACACGTAAGGTTTAGGTAGAGTTTCTCGCTTTTTGCAGTGGTTGCATTCTGTGCTGTTCCTTGTGATACTGAAAGATTATTTATCCTGGATGCACGCACTGGAAAATAAAAAAAACTGCTAAGTTTGAATAGCAAACTAGACTAATCCAAACAATTGTTCACCCCAAATTTGTTTTTGTCAAAGTATTAAAAAATAGAAAGACACAAACAAACAAAAAGAAAAAAAAAATCAGTCTACTGTATTATTATTGGAAAGCCTATAGGATCATGGATATCCAACATATACTGGCATTCCAATGCACACTGAAACAGATGTTCTTCAACGCACTTAGCATGGTGTAAACTATTGAAGCTAAACAGAAATGGACAACAAATATTCTCATCACCTTTGCTGACCAAGTACATTCTGGTTTAGTGTATTTGTATCTTCTCCAATGTGTTGGAGTAAAATAAAAATGACACATTCTGCAGCACAAATAACTTCTTGTTTGTGATATGTCTTCTTTATGTTCTCAGTATTTGCATAAACATCTGCCACAGCTCAGCAACCACAAAACACAGAAGATATGGATGGCCATATGATGTTGGTGAGCTTTTAAATCACATAATAAGAGAGTGATACAAGAAGCAAGAAACTGGAGCAAAAAAGAAAAAAACCTTTCAACAAAAAATGCATATTTTTCATTTCACCAGCTTTGCCAAATAGATCAATATAAATCTATTGGGTCAAAACTTCAGGAAATAGACTGCCCAGAACTAATATACAAGCCACAGTCATTCCAAACAAGCAAAGAGCCTGTCTCAATGGAGCTAAATTTTTTGTGAATTGATGTTAATATATTGATATTGACAGCAAATAGTGCTAGCCAAATTGTTTTAGAACTCAAAGGGTTATGGGTTTTATTAATAAATGTTGTTATTGGAATATTGCCCAAATATAATTTTTAAACCCAAAGAAAAAAAAAAAAAGTTGCAATTCCAAACATTTCAGTGCACAAGTAATTAGAAAAATTAGAAAATGAATAAATTTTGGAAAAAAATAAACCAAAAACTCTTCGGCTTGATATCCTGAAGTACCACTTGACCATGGACATTCAGTTTTGATAGAAAAGAAGAAAATTGCTCTCATCTTTCTGTACCTAAGACTATGAATCTGTGACTTCATTGCAAAGCTCATTCCTTTTACCCTCTGTTCTCTCCTGAGGACAGTGAAAAAGTAGCTAGATAGAGCAAAGGCTGTAGTGATGATGAGGCACTTGGGGTGCAAGAGCAATTTACTCATAACAAACTGCTTAAATTCCAGCAGGAATTTAAGCGGTTTGTTATGCATCTCATTGATGAGCCATGCAGTTCTGTCCAAAACCACTATCTTGGCCTAGGGAGTGCTCCTGATCATCTGAGGTATTCCAGGGGCAGAGAAACCTCATCACACTGTGCTAAAATTTGTTAGGAATAACTTGATCAAACAAGGTTATTATGGGTCTGCCTCTACTGTCTATGAAGTTAAAGCCCTATTGACATCAAGGGAAAGAGGATCAAATGCTTTGTATTCTCTACAGAGTGAAGAACTCCCGACAAAGAGTTTGTGGTGCTGTAGCTAAGCAGCAGGAAATTTGCATTTTGTCATAGATGCCTGAGGGTTCAAGATTCTGCCTTTATCATGTTTAATTTAGCACTTGCAATAGCAAAACAGATAAAGCTATGTAGTACCTCTGCAAAAATAAATAACTTTTTTCAGTGCAAAGCCTTGAGCTCACTTTATAATATATCTTCAGAAACTGAGATGGTTATCAACAGCAACAGTGTCAGCTCATGGAATTATAACAATCATGTGGCGGTGTGAACTCTCTTGTGTTCTGCAGTTTCCTTCAGGCCTCTAGGACTAACCTTTCCTCAGCTTGGGATCCTGGAGTGAGGAAAATTGCTGTTCTGATGGATAGCCTATTATTTTTGCAAATGCCAGTACAGGGCCTGCACTGTCTCTGATGTCCGTAGTCTTTGCCTGCAGGGCAAATGCCACTCTGGAGCTTTAGAGGATTTGCAGCAAACACTCATTCCAGACTGAATGGACCCTATATTTTGATCCACTGAAATGCAGCTTTGGTGAATCTAAAATGCATTTTGTTGGGGGCAGGGGAAGCAGGCAGGAATTCTGTTCTGCTCTTTATAATGATCATAATTTATCTTCAGTTACAATAGCATCTTAGTGATTTTCTTCATCGGCATTAAGAACATGATAGAATTGTTGGCTTTTATTTTTATAAGCAAGGCCAGACTGTGTGTGAGATAGAGTGCCAAATAGTGTCAGACACATCGGACAAAGGCAGTGTTACTATACTATTACTTCAAAGTATCCTTTGGAGAACTCAGGCATGCACTGATTATGGAAAACTAGAACTGAATCAGGAATTGATCTGAGGTCTGCCATAATTCAAGCCAATACGTCAAGTGAGACAAACTTGTGCTATCAGAGCTTCTGTGTAAAATGTGCTGGTATGTCAGGTGGAAACCAGACCAAAAAAATTCATGAAAGCAGCATTTTATTTAATCAAATTGATAGCAAAATCTGTTACCTGACTATTAGTAAACTAGGGCCTTTTTTTTTTTTAATTTTGGATACATTATGTCATTTTAATTTGCATATTTCAAAACAGTTAATGTTCATAACATAAGGGGCTATATTAACCTTTAGACTCTACACCATCAGGTATTATATATCCTGCTCAATATCCTTATGTGCCTACTCTCCCTTGCCTATGTTCAGTTTCCAGGTGTTGCTCATAAGATGCTCTTTTCTCTTGTGTGGCATTATGCTTCTTAAATCTTCCTTTGTGATCAAGTGGAAAAAAGGCTTCTGTGAAATAAAAATCCATAATATGCACTTGCTAATGTGCCAGCTGTTGCTCTTGTAGATGCAAGAGGAGCACCCTTGGACAGCAATTTAAGGGCAAAATATTGCCCAAAATGTCAAAGGTTTGACAGTTTCTTTTTGCTATTTATCTTGGTACAAGAGTAATTATTTGTTTTTCAATGTATAAGTTTTCAGTTCGCTCCAGGTAAAAGCCTGCAGGTTTCAGTTTAAAGTGTCATACTTTAAAAATATTACTAAAGCCATGCACCACCTGATTGGAATCCAGTCACAATTTCTTCATTTGTGGAAACTGCCAACATCCTCAGTCCTTCAGAGCACAGTCTGTTCTTGGCCATAGGGTTTCATTCCACAGCATCCTGCAACTGCAACCCCACAGTGTAGGGAATCACACTTCTGCTGCTTCCAATTCAAATAAAGGCAAAATCCAGCAGACATCTGGATGAAAAGAAAAATCTGATTTTTAAAGAACTTGGGAATCTTGTGTTTAAAATTTCAGCTTGTTCTTCTTCCTTGCTGTATCATTTTCCTGAATATTGTGGCATTCCTTATGAAACTCATGAAGCAGGTACTAGCAGACAGAGATCCTGGCATCCACGCAGTGGGGTTAGATGATCAGAGTGAACTGAAGTTTGGATCCTTCTTTTACCTGTAGAGAGTGCACCTCCAACCTTCATCCAGGACCCTTTACCCAGACCCCTGTCCCATCTTGTGTTTGGAATAATTGTTTTTTATATTGCTGCAGGAATACAGCATATGGAGACTGAGGAAATTTTTGAAGTGCTCTCCTGCACAATAAACAAGTCTCCAAATACAAGAGAAAAACTCAGGACAGTTTATGGGTTGTTTGGATGGTGCTTTCCCAGCAGAATTGCAGAGAAGACTGGACCATGATATCCCTCAGACAACTTAGATTATGTAGGGCCTCTCATTTACAGCCTGCATAAAGGAATCAATGCTTCTAAAGAAAATCCCACCATTTTCCCTTATCTCCGGGATTTCCACCTCCACTTGCAGACTTTTATCATCTGCAAATTACGAGAGTGAGTTAATGCAGTGAAAGCAATGGTTATGCAAATGATACCCTTGAGAGCAGGAAGAATGGTTGAAGTGCTGTCCCTGTGCAAGGCAGAGCTGGGAGCCATTGCCTAACAGCTCAGAATTTTTTCCAGGATACGTTTCAAAGTGGTAAGTGTTCGGCTTCAACATTTCCCTTGAAAATCTTTCACTATGAGAGCAAAAATGATAGGAATTACTTACAAGACAAAATATGATGTTCCAGGGTGGAAAATTTGTCATCGGTATGAACTATAATCTTCTACAAGTAGTGCCATCCTCATCTGTCATGTTACTCTTCAGCTTTGGGGGGAAAATGCTCTACAGATTGGTCTTTACTAAACAATCTTAGTTCCAGTGAAGAAAAGGCTGGAAAAGATGTGCTTGACTTCACTGGAAAATGAGCCTTGTATTTTTCATAGCATTCCACTCGTGCATTGAACCACCACTCTGTCTGCAGTTCAGCTCCAATGAGCTGCAGGGCTGTAATTCCCTTCACAGAACCACAGAAGAGTTCAGAGACCTTTGGAGGCCATCGGGTCCAATCTCTCTGATCAATCAAGGGAACACACAGGCTGTTTCCCAGCACCATATTCATACAGATTTCAGCTGTCTCCAAAAGTGGAGGTTCCACAGTCTCTCTGGACAACCTGTGCTGGTGCTCAGTTCCACTCAGCAGTGAAAAAGCATTTCCTGATGTTCAGAAACACTCTCTTGAGCTTCCATTTGTGCCCAACACCTGTGGTCCTGTCGCTGGGCACCACTGAGAAAAGTCTGGCTCCATCCTCCTTTCATCCCTTTGTCAGGTATTTACACAGTTCGATGAGATCCCTCTGAGCCATCGAGTCTGAAATGCCCCAGCTCTATCAGCCTTCCCTCACAGGGGAGATGCTCCAGTCCCTTCAACCCCTTTGCAGCCCTTCACTGGATTCTCTCCAGGAGCTCCACATGTGTCTTGTACTGGGGTGCCTAGAGATGAACACAATTCTATCAGTACACCAAATAAAATTTTATTACCTAATAATTAGAAATTTTAATTTGTCCTGTTATCCTTACTGTTTTATTATTACTTCTGTACATGTTTTACACACTCTGATTTGTGGTCAGATTTCATGGCATTTTGCTGTCGGGAAGAGTGAGGAGTACAGCCATTAACTGTTCTTTTTTAGAGATTATTATCTGAAGAAATGTAGATAACTTATCTTCTGAGAGGCTGAATCTGCATACAGGCCAGATAGAATCTGGGTTACTTGAATCCCTGTCAACTTAAATGAACCTCTTAACTTCTATTAAACCCTACAGCCTCTTACTTTGTCACAGTTCTTGTGTTGTGTTTGCATCTAAAACACCATAGGAAACACCCAATCAATTATGTATCTCTAAGGCTTTCTGGGTCAAATACAAAAAAGGAGAATTGCAGAAGAGCAGCATACACTGAAGGAATACTGTAATTGCATAAAACTCCCTTAATTTTGTCACTGAATCTTTGAAAATGTTTTCTTTTCTATTAATTTTTAAAAGAAGTAATATTTAATCTCATTTTCTCTGCAGAAGCAATTGTGTTCAATGCTGTTTATTCCACAATGTGGTAGAATCTATCCCAGGTTATACCCAAGATTTGTGCTGGGTGATGGTCGAACAAGGAGGTGTTTAAAACACAGTTCTTCTCTGTTTTAGCTGACTATGATTCCCACCTTCTACTCCTTCTATCAAAAAGAGCTTCTCTGCACAAATCCTTCCCATAGCCCCTAGTAAGAAGGTGGGACATGGCACTTCATTTCCTTCTCCTGCTCCCATTGGGGTCTGGGCACACCCACCTTGGAGAACTAGAACCTTTTAAAGTCAAATAGAGAGTCTGAGGAGAAAGCAGTAACTCCTTTTGGCTCTTGTAGGCCTATTGACATTGTACATATAATGAAACGATATTTCATTGCTTTTTGCTTTTTTCCCCCCAAGAACCACCCACAACTACACCAACATGGAAAGAGAGAGACACAGGGAATTATGAAGTCCCTGCTATCTGTCCCCTTTTGAAGCTTTTCATAATAATGAGCCTATACTTTTGCATATCTTCACGGTAAATCTTAAAGACCCACCTGGGGTCTTCTTCTGCCTGATGCAAAGTAGAAGGATATTTCTGTTACACACCACCACTTGGGACACAGTTCATATTCCATTTCCTATGGAAGCAGTTCCCATTTTTCCATAGGAAGGGCAGGAAATGAAATCAGTAATTTTTGTGCAGAGACATGAATCCCTTAAAGCCCACCCCAAAGACCAGTTTGTTTGAAGTCACATCATTAAGTAAATACAATGGAGTAAAACCAACAGTTTATAATGTTATCCAATAACCAAGGTTTATTATCTTGTTTTCCACTGACTGTAGAAGTAGAACGTGAGAAAAGTTTCCAAGGCAGTAATCGGAAAATAATCCGTAAGGGGATGAACCAGAAAGTAAACAAAAGCAAGACAATTGTGTAAATCCAGAGCATTTTATTCTCAGAATAACTGCGTACTTTACTCAGGTGCAAGCTGAGCCCTGGTTGGTCTCTGGGAAGCAACTGCCCTTTTCATGCCTGCTGCAGTGGTTGATGCAGTGGAGCTGGCCCAGGATCATTGCATGCAGTATCCTTGTAGCCCTAATGTTTTTGTTCTGCTCTCCCGAGGCTCTGCTGAGCTGCTACAATCTTTTTGATGCTGGCAGCCCAGAAAGCATGAAGACTCTTACTGAGCAAGGAAAATAGAGGGTGAATAACCCTCAAATAACAGAGATGAAGGGAAGAACCAGAAAAGGGGTAAAAGAGGGCAAGTAAGGACAAGAATGAAAGGGGAAAAAGGAAAAATTCATTGGTCTTCCTTGCCAGCAGAAGGGAAAAAACAGTTACCAGAGAGGAGATTTTGGCTGTGTATCCTGGTGATTTTAGAACCCTTTGTTCAGTTAATTGGCAAAGTAAATCCAGGAAAAAAAGATTGAAAATCTTTTTCTTACAAGGGTCATTTCTCATAGGAAAAAAAAATTAATTGCAAGCCAAAATTTGTGAAACAATTAGTATTTTTTCAGGTTAAACCAGCCAGCCTTTAACTCTCAACAAAGCCTGGGTATGTAAACAGGAAACACTACAACCTCCATCTCAGTAGCTTAGACTAAGAACTCAAAGACTGGCTTTTTTAATATGAAGAAATTCTCCAGTTTCCTGAAGACTGTTACGTCTTTAGTAAAAAAAAAACCCCAAACCATGGCTCCAGTAATGGACCATCATCTAATTCTACTCTTACATCCTGTTCTGCTTCTCTTTTTTGCTGGATTACAACAGTAGCACAATTCTCAGGTTATTTGAGGAGCCTTAGAAACAGAAATGATGACAGTCCAGGGAATTTCTCAGCAAAACACCAGTAATTCTGGGATTAGGCCACTTTTATAAGAGATACAAGCTCACTTCCCTTAAAGCTGAGAGAGGATTTAAATTGGTTCTTTTGTAGCCTGGGTCAACAGAAGGTAAAATAAGTACAGTCTCAGTAACTACAGGTAGTTTGTTCCCTCATCCATTCTTTTCCTAACTAAAGCTACATGAGGAAACAGAGGGTCTTTTCACAAATACTGAAATTTTCACTAG
This sequence comes from Bombycilla garrulus, assembly GCA_013400315.1. Lineage (NCBI taxonomy): Eukaryota > Metazoa > Chordata > Aves > Passeriformes > Bombycillidae > Bombycilla > Bombycilla garrulus. The sequence continues at coordinate 321,486 of VXBU01013294.1, read as the reverse complement.
AAAAACTTCATCTGGAATTGAATACCTATGTACCCACAGCAGTAATTACTGTTTTTCTAAACATCATCTCTTAGTTCCTCTTGGAGACATTAATTAAATTAGCCATACAGAGTTCATTTACTAATCTGAAGCCCTTTGCAAATTCTAGTGAACTGCATATTCAGGTGCAACCTTTCCCCTAGCAACCAAGAAATACAGAAATGACACAAGACAATCAGCGCTTGAATTCAGATTGCAATACATCACCATCAAGATCAGAGCAGAGCAGTTGGTTTCAGCACCGCCCTCATCTCATCTCTTGTTCATCCCTCACTTTCCTCACCCTGGATCTGGAGAGCAGCTGTGATGGTTGTTATCTGCTCTCCTTACTACAGGCAGCCATTCCCCCAGCAGCCACTATCAGCTGGTACCAGGCGAGAACTGCCTGCATGTTCATCTGGACCTGAGAACATCTGGAGGACTCAAATCATTGCCATATGCTGGAAGAGCCCTCCCTGAAATGTCAGAGAAAGGCCTGAGGTGTTTTTGCAGCACTTGAAGCATCACAAATGATATCTGAGACCAGTTTCATGGGGAGGGAGAGCAAAAAAGTAAATGTGTTCTTCTGAGTGCTGCACAGTACCCAGCAGCTGCCCCTGAGAGTCATGGCAAGTTTTCTTCAGACAGGGTAGCAGCCATCAGTAAGATATTCTCCAAATCTATTCACTAATGCCGTAAAACATTTTTCTCTCCTGCAGTAGGTTTTCTCATTATCTGCTGGTTTCCTGACAAATTATTTGATTACAACCAAATAAGCAACAAGTCTTTTAAAGGCTTTTGATAGAAATGGCTTGGAATTTGTTAGTTCACAGAAGATCTTGATTAAATAACACAAACTTAGCAGCAATTTCCATAAGAAGCTGTTGCATAGAAATATCCTTCCTCCCCTCATTTGTTATGGAGAATCCAGATTACTTCTATCAAAGTCAATAAAATTCATCTGGATTTGTGCCATTGTATCTGAGGAGAGAATTTAGCTCACAGTATATATTAAATGATGATGAGTACACTAGATACGCCTTGTATGCAAATGCATTTGATCTCCTACCCATTCTCCCTCTCAATATGATGTTTATTTCCATACCATTCTTTAAATCAAATAGACTGTTAGCATCAAAGTCACAAAGTTGAGCTCCTCTAAAACATAAAATGCCACAAATAAGCTGCCACTTTTTTATGTTTTTCATGATGATGCAGCTGATGCTGGAACTCTATCCCATCTTGTTGTCTGCTAGATGCTTGAACAGATTCAGTACTCAGTTTTTATTCACTCTTAAGTTTGTTCTTACAAGTTCATTGTGGCTGAGTGGTAGAGCGAAAAACAAAAAACAATCCTTGAGAGCAAAACAGCTATGAAAAAGACAAAGTCCTGGGGGAATTACTGGAACAGATACTGTGCTTCTTTTTCTTCAGATACTGTGCTTCTTTTTCTTTCTTTACTGGTATAAAGATGTACAGTCAGCTGCTTAATCCTTGTAAGTGCAGCATCTCATGACAAAGCTCTACATTTTTTTTTTTTAATTCCCAATTATTTGAAAAAGTCCACAGTCTGTCCCCAAATGCCTTTTGCTCTCCGGGCTTTCTCAGTTTTTTCTGTGCTTGTTTGTTGTTCTTTTTCTTTTTTGAGTAAGTGGACCAAAGTTTCCTGAAAAGTCAGCAAAATGGAGGCTATCATTAAGTATGCACACAAAGAGCCCTACAGCAGCCTGTTGAGGTGGAGTGGGGGAACGTGGGGTATTTCAAGGGCTTTTGGAGTGTACCCAAGAGTACAAGCAGAATCCTTGCTAAACTCTGCATGGTTGCCATTTGATTTCGCTTTCTTTCTCTCTTTCTTTCTTTCTTTCTTTCTTTCTTTCTTTCTTTCTTTCTTTCTTTCTTTCTTTCTTCAAAATATGTTGGTCACAAGAAATTGGAATTTTTAAATATCCTTTATTATGATCCAAAAGGTCATTCAGACATGTGGGGCCACATTCTTGTATACTCAGTTGTGCTTTAGATTTCAGTGGCTTTTCAAGAGGACAAACTGCTAAATTGGAGTAAAAGTCCTTAAGCATTTCCATTCAAAGAACAATTCAGCCAGCAAAATATGGTATGAAAGTGGAAGTCAAGTTAATACACCCCTTCACCACACAATGTATGCAAGCTCTTCTGTTGTTCTGGCTATTTTGCCTTTTAGGAAGCACCACATGATACAAAAAAAGCTCAAGCTAGCATTTTGCCCTCCAGCACACTGGCTGAATGCTGACACACTTACTGGCAGGAATATATAAAAAAATAGGACAAATATTTCAAGGAAGGAATGCAGTGTAAGGTCTTGTTACCCAGCAACCCTGTTGTTTAAAAGGATATATGTCAGTCACAGCCAGCGAGAACTTGATGGCCTTTTAATTATCCACTGATGGAGAGGTCAGCAAGGTGCCAAAAGATTATAAGGCTTGTAAAGAACTGTGAAAACAGCATTAAAAACATGGGGAAAATCAGATATTTTCAAAAGGATTTTTCTAAGATGTCAAAGCAATTTTGATTTCTGTCCTGAGTTCCATCTAAGACCTTCTTGGAAATCACTAGACGTTTTCAAGGACATTGGTAAAATAAATTCAAAGGGGAAATGCCAGTATATGTTCTTATTTGTTCTTACCTTGCCTTCAGGAGATGGGGATCCACAATATGCAGGCACTTTAATATTTCTAAATGTTTTCATTCATCCAACTTTCTGGAGTTAAGGAATAACTTTATAACTGCCATGCTGTGAAATATTCCAGCTGTAACTACTTATGACTGCTGCACAGTGCCAGATTCGGAGGTGACATTTGAAGTGCAGTACCAGTAAGTCAGATTTTTGCATTCAAACTCCCTAAAATATTCCACCTTTTTAAGTAAGGAAGAAGAGTCTCATATCACACAGTCCAAAGGGAGAAGTACAAATGGAGACAAATAAAACTTAACATTTTTTACCTTCTTCAAATATTTATTCTTTTCTTTATTACTGTGTATGGTAATCTGTTGATTGCTGGGGTCTCTTCTGGCTTTATAAAACTATTTGTTTTGCATTACAAAGATACTTAGATGACTTCCCAAAGAGGGAAAAATGATCTGGTAGAGTCTGTCTGGGCAAACACACTGTAAAAGACTATTAAGTTTACACATCTCAAGAGGTGAAAAAAATGAGGCCAGAGACTTGCTCCAGGTCATCAAAGTGAGCTTCACATTTAAGCCTTGAGTCATAGTCTCTGTCAATACTTATATATTCTGGACTGCACCATTTACTCTCTAATTATAAAATAACCATTCTTACCTCAGGAATTTTAAGACTTGAAAGTTTTCCCCAGCATATCTGATGGTGGTAATAGCAATAGGTGCCATGTTCAGAGCCACTGCAGAAATGCAGGAATAGGAAATGTCTGGGGAGGAGGTGACTTCAACCCCAGCCCAATATGAAATTAAAAAAAAAAATAGAAAAAAAAAAAAATGGCCTGGGACACTGGGAAACTGGTAATAAATACCATTTCTCCCTGCCCCTCCTGCCACCCCAGACTGGTGACCTTCCTGTCAGTAAATTCTTCAGCTGCTATCAGAAGAGCTAGAGACACAACCCAGAGAGCAATACATGAAGTGCTTGGAACACTGGGCATAATCCCATCCAGGTGAGGAGGATTGAGGGCCAAGAAGCTTAGAGCCCAGTGGCAGGAGATACCGAGTCCAGCCAAAAACCACCCAGCTTCACCGCAGGTCAGTGCCCTGTCTGCAGACACTGTTGGTGAGTGCCAGGCAAGCATGTGCTCTGATTCCCATGGAGCCCGCTGAAAAGCCAAAGAACAAGCAGTGAGGAAAAACAGCATGAAAGCAGACAGTGGGAGCTGCTGAATTTTCCAGCAAGCACGCTGTCACCAGCATAGAGCTCCAGGCCAGGAGGTGTGAACAGGCTGCTGTTCTGTGACATCTCTAGGTGCTCTCACCTACTTGGGGAGATGACAGCTCTTGCCACTGGTGTGAAACAGATTTCTTGCTTTCTTAGAGAGACATGCTGTTTCCATCTCCTTCAGCACAAGCAAACAAGAGCCTTGTGATCTTACAGGTACTTTTTTTTGTGAGGCATGCTTCTGTACCTGCTCCAAATACTTCCTCCTTATCCATTCACAGTCTATTATGGACAGGAAAGTGTGCAACACAAAGTAGTGTCTCAATGTTAGAGATGTGCTGACAGTTTATGCTTGTTCTTCAGAGGTTTTCTTTCTGTGATCTGTTTAAGACAGAATTCTGATGGAATATGAAATAAATCCCAAAACCCAACAACTTGGGCCACAGCATTCAACTTTCTGGATGAAAACAGAATGATATTTATTGCATAGGATGTACCAAACCCCAGCTCAGTTCTTTATACTCACAATTCAGATGACGACTTTTCTACCAACTTATCCATAGTCTTGAGAATCACTTTTGTGATTCTTGCAACCACAGGAGAATGGCTCTTGCATTGTCTTATGGATTTTCACCAAGTTGTGAATTGTGCAGGGGTAAGGGCCAGTGCCTGCTTAGCATCAGCTGGCTCCATAAACCCAAAGGCAGGATTGGTGCAAAGCCCTCTCTTGACTTTCTGTGCAAGAGCATGTGCTGCCTTCTGACTTCTGAGAGTAGGAAACAAAGCAATGCTTGTTTTAGCTTGATTCACAGTGTTAAGCAGCCAATCCAAAACTAATTTTGCTCTGTCAGGTTAAAGGATATGCATATCACTTAATAATCTTGGATTTGGCTCGACATTTGATGCTCAGAAAAGTTCACAGGAGCACAGCTTGCTTTAAACAAGTGGAAAGAGCTAAGAAAACATTGTCTGGATATGTTTAGTCCAGATGCAAGTCAAAATCCAGTACCTGTAGTTTTTAATGATATTTTCCTTCCTTTGCCATTCTCTCAGGTCAGAACTGGGGCAAGCAATTTGAAGCAGCAGGGACTGCTTCTTACTTACATATTAACCTTTCCAGTACTCCATGCCCTCCCTTTTTACACTGCATGGTAACAGGCTTCTGCCAACACAAACTGGTCTGTTTTGGTAATTGGGCAAGATTTGAGTCCCAGAAGAAGGATCTAATAAGTGACATTATCTAATATGACCATTGAAAGTGTGCTCCTTAGGAAAGGAAGTGGTTTAAAATGATGGATAATCAAATAACTAATAAAATCCACCTGGAAATTGTATTATTCCAAACTGGCCAATTTCTATTTTGCTAACTTTCCCCAAGACTAGGCCATAAATCCCTCTGGTTGTGCAGAACAATGCTGTATAAAACCCTAAATTTTGGTTGCCATCTCACAGTACCGTGGGGATTGGTGACCTGAAATTAAAAATTCCATTTCTTACCTTGGGCCAGGAGCCCTGTTTCAGCTCAGGCTTGGTTTTGCCTTTCACCCAGACTTGTGGACAGGCCTTGGACCTGTGTGGCAGCCTTGTTTTCAGTCCTTTCTTTGGTCCCTTCTTCTGCTGTTCCTAACAGGTATCCCTGGATGGATCCTGGATTTTCAGTTATTGGGTGGGAAGGATGCTGTTGATGGCCTGCTCCCAACACCCAGCTCTGCCTGCTGGAGGACAGTCAGTGAGAACACTGTGTACTTTGGGGTTGGCCTCAGCTTCTGGCTAATCCCCCTGCTGATGGCAAACCATTCCTTCCCTGCAGGCTAACACCTGTAGCATCTCATGCCTGGGTCACACAGTCAGTGCCACAGACAATCTGCAAATACTGCTCTGTGTGTGGAGAGCACTTCTAATGCCCACTGGATTCCACCTGTCCTGCTGCTAGCAGTCTTGTTCATAGAGTGTCACCTTCTCCCTTGCTCCCTTCCTGTCTGTTTACGTTCCTTATTTGCTTTCATTTCTAATGATTTTTTTTTCTCTGCAAAATCTCTGACAGGAAAGTTCCATGGGTAGCAGCCCAACCTCATGAGCAATCTGTGGGTATGCTGGGGTAAAAGAGTTGATGGATATTGTCAGTTGTGTGTATAAGCCTCGTCCTCTACCCTACTTTATCTGGGTTCTTCAAAACATGACAGATGATGGTGCTGACAGGGTGAAATGCTATGATAAAATAATGTACTGATATTCAAAGTAGCATATTCTATGATTTCTCTCCCTCCCCCAAAAATATGGACATAAATTATGTTGCTGGTTACATTATCACCACACACTGCAATCAGGCATTCATAAGATTCAAATCCACTGAAGTCATAAGCAGTCTTTGAGTTAATGCATCCCAGAAAGTCCAAAAAATATTATGCAGTACCTGGTTTTCTGGTTTTGCAACATAGTTTGGTCCTTCGGAAAATGGGGTCAAGAGAAAGCAAGCTGAATTGAAGATAAAAAAAAATTAACGTATATTAGTATGCTTGAACTGCTTCTACATCTATTTTAACATCATTTTCTATGTATCCCATTGCCATGATTCAAACTTCATCTCCTGTCTCTGCTAAAGTCCTTGGTATTCATTCTTAATACAACAGAATGTTACTGTTACGTAATATTTATAGCAAGCCTTCCTAAATCCTCTAAATTAACTAAACTATGCAAAAATTCAAGCTATGCATCAAGGACCAAACACAACAGCTTTCAGTTGTGGGAAAGAGTGAGAAGTTTAACTCTCAGTTTCCTGGATTTGTCGAGCTTAATCCTAACCCAGAACATTTGTTTTAATGCATTTCTCTGTGTTTTGGGAAATAAAGGAGCATTTGTCTCCATTGCATGTGCACACAAAGCCAATTTCAGTGTCTCCAACTATCATGTATAATATACCAAAAAGATTCATTCGCAGTCTGTGTTCTCCCTGTCTGGGCAATCACACTTGTGCAGCAGATGCATGATCATCAGATGTCTTCGTCTTTCCCTAGCATATCCCAAGGGTCCCTGATACATACTGATTCAATTTTCTAGTCAGAAATCGTTGGACCAGATAAAATAGCTTGAAAATTATTGAAAAGTCAGAAAATGAGCCTGGCAAGAGCCTTAAGAATTCCAGCCCTCTGCAGAAAACAATAATCCAGGCCCCTCAAGATAGTTCCTCTTCTGCTCTATTCTTGAAAACCTCAGCGCTGGCAGTCACATCTCCTCTGTGTGTACGTATGTACTTGCTCCCTGCAGAAACTTTTCAAAGTCTCTGACCTAAATCTTCCTTGATACAATCTGATTTTATTCCACTTTATCTGATTCATCATGGTTCTAAAGACAATTTATTCCTTTTGTCTTCTCATATTTACCTGAAAGCTATTATTTTGTCTTCTCCTTAATCTTTTCTTCTTTAGGATATGCAAGTTCAAGTCTTTTAATCTTCCCTCACAGGTCATATTTTCTGAATCTCTGTTGGTCTGCTCTGCCATATCTCCAATTCTTCTATATATCAAATACTGAACATCCTCACTTGCCTTAGACAGGACAGCCCTGCTAAAGCATTCTGACATTACCCATCCTATGTGCCTAAGTCACATAAAAGGGGCAGATGGCATCGACCAGAATGTATTTGCTTTTTGCCAACACAGGCAGACAAGCCGATGCTTTTCCTACTGCCAGCCTACTTGACCTAAAGAGAGATTACAGCAGCAGAAATGTATCAACTCACTTTCTGCCTTGCTGTTTTGATCAACTTTAAGCCATAATTTTGCAGGTCTAGTTTAAAATTTTTAGGCATGTTTTTGCCTATATGTACTTATAATCATCTCTGTCTATATATATATATGCAACGCAGACAGTCACACACATATCTCAGAGCACGTATATGTAGTGTTATATTTAAGCACACACGTATACATCTGGCAAGCAATACTTCCTTCACTTCCCTTAGTTAAATGTGGAAGGAAGCACAACTTCATTCACCCTAAAAGAGCCTGTGCAGCACAGGGCAGATGCCACTAGTCAGCAGATTATTTCTGCCTGGAGGAAATTGTAGAAATTTTACACTAAAGGGCAGGCAACTTTACTGGACCTTTTGATGATCTCCTTCTGTAATGTCACAGAATCTTGTTAGCACAAAGACAATAAAGCAGGCTTGTTTAAATAACCCATTACTGTTCGTCTCTTATTCAGACCACATCACCAAATAAATGACTGCTGTGTCTGTTTTTTCATCAATCCCCCTTTGTTTCAGACTGCCACAGAGGTTTTCTGGATTAACTCTCAAGTAAATTAACTAGTTCCTGCTGAATGGACCACACTGAACAGTGTACCCACACAGAAAAATTGCATACCTGACAGGGACTGAGAGTCTGTTTCTTGTTGAGCAGGGTTAAACCCAAGATGCAGACATGTGAATATTGTTGTTGAAATACGTATGAAGTGATTGGAAATTTTGCATGCATAAACTGCTCTTCACTGATATGTGGAGGAGGTGAATGAGTAGGCCTTGAGTGTCAGTTTTTCTAAATTTATCTCAGTATTTCGTGTGAATTGAGCCAAAAGGTGATCAGATGAGCTGTGCTGAGTCGCATTGGAAGACTGGTGTTGCTGAAGGGGCCAGGCTCTTCCTCTTCCTCCTTCTGCTCTTTGTTCTCACCTTGCTCTGACCTCGCAGGGAGATGATTCAACTCCCTGAATCAGCAGAAAACCAAGGGAAAAAACAGGGTAGGGTTTTGCTGGCTTAGTGAGCTGCCCTGGGTCAGCCTGGGACCATCCCACTAGAACTATTCCTCTCAGTCCTGTAGTCATCAGCCAGGGCTTTCTGGAGCTTTTGTGCACCACCTTATTACATTCCAGAAGCTGGCCAAGACACCACCCTAAAACACCTGAATATTAAATAACTTCTCCATTTCCTTATCCACTTGGTAATATTCCCCTGGAAAGTGAGTTGAAATTTTCTTGGTATCAACATAGGAGGATGGGCTTTTGGGAGAGAAATTCAGAGCAGAAGTCCAACTTTGCATTCCTCAACCAGCTTTTTGAGAAACATATGTCCCAGGGAGGTTCAGGGCTGAGAACTCACACACAGAGCAAAACAAAGTCTAGTTATGAGCACTTCTCCTGCCCCCCAAGTGGTATTATCAAAGGCTAGGGGAAGATGATTACACCCCAAATCCCAAAATACAGATGTTTTGTCTAAAATAGCCCACAAAAAAGGCCCAGCAAAAACATCATGAAAACCCCCACCATACCAAACACAAAACTAAATGAAGCCAAACATACAAACAAAGAACAAAACAAGATAAGTCATTTTTTAAAAATTAAATTTTCCATTAGGAGAAATGCTAATTCATTGAAGCGATAATATGGAAGTGCACTTCCTCAGCTGTGATAAATGCATAGCAGCTCTAGACATTATACTTTGTTATCAGTTTTCAGTTGTACTATACTAATTCTAAATGTAAAATTTGTCTTAAAACTATGATATGGATTAAACCTTTTGGTAAACTTTAATAAGCAATGCCAGTGATATTTATTGCAGTTTGCTATTTATTGAAAAAATAGAAAATTTAGGGCAAATGAAAATATATGTACATTTGCAGAAATAGCAACTGAAATGCAGAGAAGAGATTCTGGAACATTATTCATTTGTGAAAGCAAACAAATCTTTACTGTTATGTTTAGACAGGCAAGAATAAACCCCCAGTTTTTCACTGAAGGCAGAAAAGCATCTGGAATTTCATTTGTCTGGTTAAGTTAAATGTATTTCTCCAGCCTATATGTGGTAACCTTCTTGGAAAAGTGAGAAACATAACTCTTGGAGTCAGTGAAATTATTCTGTTAGAAAAGGGACAAAAATTACAACTGAAACTCTGAAAAACAGGCTAATAATCTCCTGCTGCCAAGGTCTGGCACTGCAACAGAAAGCTTGGAAGTATTTTTGTGTGTGTGTCTGTGTGTGTTATCATTTTTGTGCTATTCTGGAGCTTCCGTTTCTATATTTGGTTGGAAATATTTGTATCAAAACAATTGAAACTCACATTTTGGGACAGCAGAATCTGTTTATGTTCATTTTTTATTTACTGTGTCTTTTTGTGGATCTCCAGACCCTGTTGCAGTAATCCCTTTGAAGTTCAGCTGTATTTTACTCCATCTTATTTCACTGTGGTTATTCTTCCTTTGAAAGGACCAAGCAACAGCAAAAGAGAAAGGTGATTCAGCAGACAGCTGCTGATATCAGCAGAATCATAGTTCAAAAATGTGAGGCTGGGCAGCAAAACTATTTCACATCTTGCATTCCAGAGAGCAAGTTAATTTTCCTCTTCTCCTCAGTGTATAATCCAACAGCAATGAGCAGAATTGATATTCTGAACAGCCAGACAAATATGGATGGTACAGAGGCTTCCTGACCCATCTTCCCTCACTGAGCCACAGCTGCACTGAATCTTGGCTGAGGTTCTGTCAGTCAGAACAGCTCTTTCAATGCACATTTATATTCCATGTTCCTTGAATTTCTGCATTTAAAACACTATAATATCAAGGAAAAAAAAAAAAGTAAAAATCTTTTGCCCCACTCTTGATTTTCCAGCATGGATATCAAAGCAGGGAAGTTAAAAACTTTGCAGCCTTGCCAAAGTGTTTCAGGAGACATCAGATTTCCTCAATTGTTAGTGATGCACGTAGAAGAGGGAATTTTTCAAGTCTTGAGTTTACACAGCTGATAATGTCCAGCTAAGATAACATCCTCTTCATGGGGTGTCACCCAGGGCAAAAACAGTCCCTTAAGCACTGGCATCACAGAACTGTTGTAATATCATCTCTGTGAAACTCTGGGACCCCAGGTATATCTGGAATGAATAGAATGTACCCTTAGTGCCTTTGCTACTGCAAAAAACAAACTTTGGTTCATACTTCAGTGAAGTTCATAATGCCTGTTTTGCCACTGGCAGAATATGTTCTGTGTCCACATAATTCATCTTGCAGCCTTGCTTTCTGCACAACAAGTAAAATAAGAATGCTTCCTACAGGTTTCAAAACAGGGGTACTGTGAGAAAGCATTTTGTATTGCCTTGAGATCTCAGGTCAGGAGCTAGTAGCAGCTTTTTTTAGCAGCGTGCCATGGGAACGCTCAGCTGTCAGAAATGTGCCCTTAGGACCTCCTGACATGTCTGGAAAGAAGGGGCAGTGTGGCACCACTTCTACAGAGCCAGTGAGAGATCATAGCCCTGCAAAAGTTGGCATCAACATGCACAGTACTGTCAATTTCTGCACTGATGTGAAACTTCTTTTCTAGGGATTGGCACTCAGTGCCACTACATTCATGCATAAGGCAAATGTCAAAAGCTTTTCTCCTGGAGAAGGAAGTGCTTAGCTAAAGATTGCATTTTTTCCCCTTTCACATAAACCAGCTTGAAAACATCAAATTTAAAGAAGGAGAAGGAACAAAACATTTTCTCAAATTGCCCAGCAGAGCAAAAAAATGCCATTACAAAACCATACACAAAGTTCATTGTTCAGGGAAAAAAAGTAATTTTATTCCTAACTGTTACTGGTTTCTCTGGGGCGTCTGTCCTTTAGTTTATACCTGCATCTGTCTTAAAGATATGATCTAACAAACACTGTTCTCTCCTACTTGCTCTGGATGAAATTCTATTCTCTCTGAAATCAATGACAAAGCATCCTTCAGTGCAGCCAAAATTTTTTCTGTAATTATAACTACAGTTTATTCCCTGTCTCAAATGTAAGTTTCTCTCTGCATGACATCGGCATACTCCTTCCCTCTGGCTCCTAACATATTAAATTTTCTACTTGTTTTTACAAAGGTATAGCCAATGGTTTCCAGAACTTCATTGCTAGATCACCGACTTACACACAATTTGTCAAAACTCACTTAAAATATTCAGTGTCCCCACTGGCCTGAGGATGATAAATGGGATGTCTGTTCCTCAAATTTCTCTCCTAGGAAGCTCTAGAAACTCCATTTATGTGAACAGAAATCTACTATCAGAGACTAACCAAGAGAAACTTGTCTGATAAGTGATACTTCTGTCCATTTGCTGATGCAGTCAATTAAAGTAATAACCTAATATCCATGCGTTGGCAATATTTCAAAATACTTTCTATTCCCATGCACAACTGACTAAGGAATCTGGATGCAACACTGCCATGAACATTACAGAAGTTTTTTCTACATATCTGGCAGAGATGCATCTAACCATTGCTGATTAAAACTATAAGCCAACTTATTATTATCTCTAACTGCTCCCCAAACATAACAGGATATGTTTTTGACATGCCCTTGCTCCATGTCATGCAGGCACTGAATGGCCTTAGGATTTTGCTCAGTGGGGACAGTTACAAATGCAGACAGCTCAATGACTTCACTGCTGCCCTGTGCCTGCTTACGAGCAGCATGGCATGCTTCTGAAAGAATGACATTTGAATGATACTCCAGCAGTAAATAACATTTTCTTTATCTCCATTACAGCCCTGCCATAAAGATGTTTTAAAGACAAAAAAAATAATTCTTACAATGCAATTTATTGGATTCAGCCTGGAATTTCGGCCACCAGCTCTCTAGCTTCATTCCTTCATGCTTCATCTGCCCAATTATCAAATCCCCTGTTGTACAAAGACACAATTCAGCTGTTCTGAGGGCTTAACTGTGCCCTCAGATACAGGGATGTGCAGTAACATCAAAATGCAGAGCAGCCACTTTTCACTGGGTACATCCCCATCTGAGGACCGAAGTAAACAAGTAAACATGATCTGAAAGAGAGACAAACATGTATTTAGATGCAATGAACTGCTGACCCCATCAAACCAGGAACATACACCAAAATAATACTGAAACATGAATGCTCTGATTTATTTTTACTGTCCTCTTAGAGTAGGTATTCTGGATGTGCAAGTGCACTGTAACCTAGAGTTCTATCCAACTTCCTGAATATTTGACATTCTATTTTTCATTTTTTTTATCAGCTATTCCCTTTCCTTTGAAAAATTTATGTCAAGGCCTTACTTCTACATCAACTATCTCCCTGTCAGTTTATCTCTCTGATTATCAGCCACTTCTTAGAAAATCTCTATGATCTAAGATGCTTTACGTGTGCTTGCAGCTTTACCACACGTTTCAAAGAAGAATTCTTTTCTGTGATGGAACAACCAACAGATCGATGCTGAGAAAACGTTTAAAGAGAAATGCTACAGCAAAAGAGGCTGCAGGTAAATCTCCATTGCAGAATGATGCACCAAAAGCTGCTTTTGATCATTCCGAGCCACGGGTTTGTTCATTCTTTCCAGAGGTCTATGGCATACTCCACATTTTTCTATGAAGAATATTAGAGCTATCATTATAATTCAAATAATTCACAGTATTGGGACTGAGGCCAGCCAAAGGATATTTTCTGGCCATCAGAAAGGAAGGTACACTGTAAGTCCTACTTTCTGCCATCACAGAGCCCAAAATAGCATAACCAATTCTAGCTGGCACCCAAGGCAGTAACATGCACCACTTGACAGGGTTGAGTGTCAGCTGAGAAAGTGTGATTGTCTGTCCACATTGGTACCTCCTCCAAGAGACCCATGCCAATAAGGAAGAAAAGACCTCACTGCCCTGGAGTTCTCTCTCTAGGCAGGCATGGGGTTTCCAAAGAAGGGTGCATTTCATGGTGCTGCAGAAGCTTTCCACCCCGTTTCCTTTAGGAACTTCCAATTTCAATAAAATCGGAGATATGTCCTCTCCCCCAGCTACTCAGTAAAAGGAGGCAGGAATTCCCAAGGAGCCAACAGAGCACTTAGGTTGCAATTCTGCAATGGTCTGTAAAAGGCAAGGTCTGTCCTTCTGCCATGTGTGCATACTTCCCTTAACAGAATCAAACATGGATGAAATGCTCATGAATGCTGAAGGTGGGAATATTTGCTATCAACAAGTAAGGAGAGGTTTTCATTCTTTGTTCAGCTTTTTGAACTACTTTACTCTACAAAGCATTATAATTAAGTCAGGAAGTGGAAACCAATAGACTCAGAGGCTTCCTCACCCTGATAAAACTGCTAGACTTTTGTAGCCTGTTTAGCTGGGCATGAGCACACTGATTTTATAAAAGCAGCCTTCATTTTTACTGATAAGCCGACCTGTCAGAATTAATTTCACACACAGATAAAATCAAAACGCAGTTCTCTGCAGGAATAAATATAAATGCAGACGAGATGTTGCTTTGCTGTGAATACTACTCAAAAATATGCCTGATATGAATTTGAGAAAAAGATCCCATTAAAAGTAAATGAAAAATTATGGACACGTTGCACTGGAACCTTCTTAAAAGGTTGTATGAAAGTGTTTATCATTTCAGGAGCACTGAGTTTTCTCTTGAAGCTCAGTAAGACGTTGCTAGGCTCCTGAGAGAATAAATAAAAAGGAGATGTTCATTTTTCATTCTCCGTAAAATATTGATGAAGAACCTTTGTCAAAATCTGTTTGGCAAACTGTTTGGTGTATCTTGAATTACTGCATTTTATGTTTCTGGACATGAAGAAAAAAATCTTTCAAGATGCTCCAAAATAATAGTTGTAGTGCAAAAATAATATTGAATTTTGGTTTATTACAGTCCACTAGGTAATAAAACTGCCAGTGTTTCATTTGGACAATTTTACTGAATGGAATAAACAGTCATAAAGGTCAGTGCTTTTCACACTGTTTTAAAGATTCTTACCAACCATTTTCTGATTTTACCACAGTTTTTGCCTTCCTTATCGCAAAAGAGAGAGCTGCAGACTTATAACTATTAGCATGTATTATCTGTTTGGTTTAAAAGGACTGACTGGTAGGTCAGTGCTCAAAAGACTAAGTAATTTTTTAAAAAAGATACTCAGTTTTCTTTAGAGTTGTGCAAGTATACCAATGATTGAACTGTATCTGTATTTGCAGTCTCCATGATGAAGGGGAGAAAGCAGAACCAGAACCAGAAAAACAAATCATTTAAGATTCCTGAGAAGCACAGATACAAGGGAATTCCATCTGTATCCCCATGCAGCACTGCCACCACATATGTTCATATAAGTATGCATATGAGTACAGCCATTTGAAAAGATTGCTGCCTTCATTGTATCTCACTGTTAAAAAGAAGGAAAAAAGCTCCCTACCTTTGGACCAGCATTTCCAAGCCCCTGGGGCTGCAGCCCAGCTTATAGCTTAGGAAACTCTGCAGCTGGCCAAAAGGTTTAGTGAGCCATATTCCTGACAATCTCAGTCATTTCTGCATTTGTTCTTTCTTTCACTTGAGGTTCAGAAATGGGGAGTCCTGGGCACTTTTGTACCAAAGCCCTTTGTGCAAGTCGCACCTCAGAACTGCTCTCAGGTCGTTGTGAGCAGCCGGCTGTCGACCAGTGGAGTGAGACAGTTTGATTTGGGTCCCTGGCTGAGAGGCAAAAGCACTGTGAATAGAAGAATAGCTACGTGCTCCTTCGCAATTAGGTATTTGTGTGAAGAAAAACCTCATTTGTGAGAATGATCATGAATAGAGAATAAAAGGAGGTATGAACACGATCACACTGAACAGCTGCTCAGAGCTGGAACAAATGTTGGTGAATACTCATTTGCAGTATTCTTCTAGATCTGGATTTTCTTTTCTCCCTTCAAATATGGTCTCTGCTTGAGTGGCTTAGCAAAATAAAGACAGATGGCAATGGATTATCTCTAACACTTCATTAATTGCAGTGCAGCCATTACAGTATTTCTAAAGCACTCACCAGAGCTTTGCCTGATGATTTCCTTTTAACTGAGTCACATGCCACTTAGTGAGTGGGGACCTAATACGAAATTGTGACTTATTAATTAAGAATGCCTGTGTTAGTCATAACAGCATATAAATACATTACCAAATTTCATGGCTGAATATATTGTGTATTTAGGATAACTTTTTCAGAGTAAAATAAGAAACCCAAAATCTTGCAAAGGTATGGCTGCCTTATATGCCTTGCAGTCATGGCACAGATAGTGAACGGAATCAAAGCCAGATTTTAGAGCCTAATTCACCCTGATGCCATTCAGCTTTCAAAATTAGGAGCCTAATTTCCTTTTTCAAAATTGGCTTAGGAACATACAGCCAAACTGGGAGATGATTCAAAGCCTAAAGTTTCAGATAACACACAGTGAAATTACTAATGCTACCAGGTACTTAGATCTAATGACCACAGAGACTATCTGGAAATCTTTTGGTTATGTTTCCTTCTGCTTATAAAAATGTGATTCATTCAGTCCTGGATTAGAAGCAATAGGTTGTTTAAGTAACCTGCAGATAGGTGACAGCATATATCTCATTTTTAAAATTCTCTTTTAGAGAAGCAGTTGTTTGAAATATATATGAAGAAGACGCCTGCTGAACAATTTTGAATACACTTTTTAAAAAATATAGATGACATCATGCACAGGAAGTGAAAGGACTATGACCATAAACGATCTCTCAATTCTGATAGAAAACAGTTTTAGGTACTAAGCCAGAGACACATACTTAAAACACTGTATGTATTTTACATCCCTGACATTCACAACGCAGTAGAATTATCAAGTCCACAGACGTTCGTCCGGTGAAAAGCTGGGTGTCTATAGCCTCAGTGCTGCCCTGATCTCCTGCCCCAGGTTTCCACAGGCAACAGATCCTGTAGCACTGTAAGCATCCAGTCACACAGTCAATAAATCCCTTTGTCCCATACATGTAGGAGATTAGCCCCAACCTTATTCCAGAAGGAGCAGCAGTTCAATTTTCTGTACTGCTCTGAAGAAATTTTCATGCCTTCCATTCCTTTCCAAAGTTGCACCACTCTAACAAACTCAGTATAGGCTAAAGAGAAAATACTCATCCTGCCAAGTGGTATCTTTGGTTTGATAGACAGCTAGAGCAGAGCTGTCTATTAGTAGAGGTATTACCTCTATGTACAAGACAATAAAGTCTAGCACAGGAACATTTGATCCTGGTGTCAAAGAGAAAGGGACAAACAAAAGGGAGATCAGAAAAAACAACAGAAATAATTTGTGCTATGGAAAGACTAACGTAGATACTGAAATCTGAGGTGCTCAGCCTGAATTTGGCTATGCAATGATTCAGTTACAGTCTAATAGTGCCAACATAAGAAAAAGATTATTGGCTGTGGCTGTCTCTTTAATTTTGCAAAGAGAGAATAAGACAAGAAAGACAAAACAACAGCAACGAAAAAAAGAGCTGAAATGGGAGCAGAAGCTAGACAAAATCAAACCAGAAATAGCACATTCCCAGCAGCAAGGGTGGATAATTAGCCACTGGAACAGTGTGTCACTGTATGTGGTGAAGACATTAAGTCTTCACAGCAAGGTCGGATCTGTCTCCTCTGTCCAAACACAAATTTTGATCTATATGCAGAAATGACTGAGGTTTTTCTGACATGTCTTGTTCTGAACATTGGACCACATGACTTTTATAACTCCTTCTGTTCTCTCAGACTATTTATGGACTACATGATCTTTGTATACCAGGTTGGTAAAAGCATGCAAGTGATGCTAGTAAGTGCCAGAATGCCCTCAGGCTCGCCACAGCTGAGTTAGAGGGTGGAATGCAGCTGTGCCTCCCAGGGGGTGTTGCACTGCCCAGTGCCCCCTGCATCCTCAGGAGGAATCTGCTGCCCTGGTTTGGACACTGCAGCTCACCCTGCACTGCTCGAGAAATGCCAGCTGCCTCAGAAGAGATTCAGAAGAGGCAGCACACCAAGTGGGCTGAGCTTTAAACCCTCTCTTAGAAAATGCTGAGAGACATGTTTATTTTTCCCTCTGTTTGGTCTAGTTTTGAAATGCAAGTGAGTAACCAGTGCTACCTCGGGACTCGAAGAACAAAACCTTCACTTAAATTACAAAGCTAGGGTCACCCTGGCCCTTAACCCAAAGAAACTGTCAGTTCTGCTCACCTTCAGCAATTCCCTATCAGAGGACACTTGACCAAACACAGGGATTTGTACCCTGAAATGTGGGTTCAAACCCAGCTTGTTTTAGATAATAGGTAATACTGTGAATGTGAGCACTTTCCAAAACTCGCACTGAATACAAGTCTAGTGGACCATGAAAAGGAAAATAAATTGGAAGTATATGAAGTTCAGCTTTGGTTTACAATGGGAGTAGAATTAAAAGACAAACGAATTTTAAAGTACATCTATAGAGAAAAAATGCATCTGTCCTTCCCTCTCTAATGATCCATAATTTCATGCCTTTTCTTCAATCTAGGATTTTCACTCATCAGGTGCTTTCTATCACAGCGTTCAAATCACATCTTAAAAGTCCTGTTTCAAAAGGGTCTTTGTGGCTTGATAACCATAGTTTATTCATATCCCATTAGTTTTAATTGTACATATGCAATTTTTGCAAAATGAAGATTTCAAAACACGTGTTTTGGAAACAATGAGTAACAATGATAAGTAGCAATGATTATTTCTGCTAATGCTGGGAAAAGGGTGAAGGTTAACAACTTATTCAGAGCAGACACACAGAAATGTCTAATTTTGTAGCAGCACAAGGCTACTTTTCTGAGGTCAGCATTCAGATGTTGGTCTCACGCTGATGTTTTGATGAAAAGATTCTTTTTTGATTTATGTCTGAACAAGCACAAAGAAGGTATGTTAACAGTAACTTTTCATAGAAATTCAAGGGAGCTCTGAAAAATAATTTTTAGATGTTTTAGGGGTAAAGTTATGAGCAACTATGTTAGTGATTCTGTATCATACTTTCCTCTTTAATGCTCAATTGATAAACAAGCACAGGAGTTGTTACACTGGAAATGCTGTCCAGCACTCTCAACCTGTGCCCAGCAGAGGTTTCAATGTAGGATTTAAAAACTTCTCAGAAAGTGCAAGTGGGTTGGTTGTCCCTCATCATTGTGTCTCCTCCTGATCCAATAAAGACTAGCCTATGCATGAGATTCTCTAGCTATTTCACAAAACTGTGGTATGATTTATAATCACCTTAAAATGATTTTAAAATTCCTGATTTAATTGACTTTGTGTTGTAGGGAGTTCTGCTTTGCAGGTCTATTTTTCCACCATTCTTTCCTGAACTTGCTGGTTTCCTCTCTCCAGTGCTGCTCTTTGTATTTTAGATGGGGAGGCACACTTGGTTACAGCATTATACTTTCCGAAGAGTTTATCATCCCATTCTTATCTCTGCAGCATATCCTGTCTTTTATTGACTGCACTCAGCAGAGCCCTAATGGCGCTATGGTGAGAACCTCTCCTCTCTGCTGGGCTGATAAGGTTAATTGAGAATTCTCTAATGTTTGGGTAGTTTATACTTTTCTCATCAACAGGCATGAAATTCACTTACCATCATTCATCTGTGTAACTGAGGTCTGTATTCCTCCTCAGCCCTCTGGTTCTTCTAAGTACCTTGACTCATCTTTTCCACAGTGATCACCCCTCCTTCCAAGTCACATATGAGTGCATATAATAAGCACTATATACGTAAACAAGCTGATGTATCATATCCTAATCTTAACCATTCTCTTTATCACAGCTTCTCTACCTGCCCTTCTTTTTGAAAACAAGTCACAGGAGGCTACAGAAGACAACAGCCAACTTTGCTGAGGACCACACCGAGTCACCAGCACTTCACAGACACCTCAAAGCAAGTCAGCCTGAAATGAGCCAACAATGAGCAACACAGGCTAAAAGCAACGCAGGGTGTTACATATTATCAGAATGAGCTACTTCACAGCATCATTATGTCTCCAGTTTACAGCATAGGTATTGACAAATAAGCAAAAAAAACCCCCATGCACTACTAAAGATGTCTTCAGATGCTTTGGAGAGTCTGAATGTAGGATTGATGTTGATAATATTATATGTTGTCTACACCCATCTGATTTGATAAAATGCCAGGAAGCAGTGTAATAGAAAGTTTATTTAAATCTCTGTTATGAAAGTTATTTCAACCTTTATCAAGAATTTCATAACAATAAAAAATGCATCACTATTTTTCTGACAGCACTGAAACTTTACCGGTGTTTTGCAAGGCCTGTGGTTTCTGTTCAAGTATAAAACAGCTCATATTTTCCTCTTAACTAATGCTAACCTTAAATTGAATCCTGCACTATTGAACAGTAGGAGTGTTTCCTATAAGACTTAGGAAACCTACCTTTAACCTTTCACATGGAATAAAGCTCCTGAGAATCAGAGCAGATAGTTTTACACGGAAATCAAATTGACTCAGGAACAGGCCTCATTTTCCAGAACAAACGGCATTCAGAAATATACCAGCTATGAATCTGATTGAGTTTGTTCAACTTGAAGAGAAATCTTTATAGAACAGTCAATAATAGAGCTATTTCTGTACTACTGTTATGAAGGATGGGGGGAAAAAAAGTTTAATAAAAAAGTTCTGTGAGATTTAAACATTCAAACATTTTCAGTGTACATCAAAGTTCAGTAAATTCCCAGTTACTTTTTAAGCTTTTTACATACAAGGGCACTTTCTGCTTTCATCTTATCCTTTTTCCAGATGTGTGAATTTTGGAGGACTGCTGTGCACAAGAGCTGCAGATTCACTGGAGAAGGGAAGTTTGCTCTCCCAGGAGTTTCAATCCAATTTTTCACATTAAAGGTGTGATAAAGTACAGTCACATTTGAAAACTGCTGGCACTGTATTAATTACAGTGCCTGGGCTGTTGGGTTTGTAATAGATGGTCTGTGCTAGAGATGCAGAAGCTGTTCCTAGTCTGGGTGGTGTTTTGTACTGAGCTTTACATCGGAGCAATTGATCCACTCACACTGAGCTTACTCCTGCTTTCTTTGGCCGACAAACCCTAATTTTCATCTGAATAACAGCAGCTCAGTTTAGGCACCTTAAGGCAGTGAGTTGAGGAGGCTGGCGTGGTCCCTGCTGCAAGGAAGTGAATTTGGGGCAGTCAGCACTGATTCTCACTCCTGCCTTCTCCCTCCCTTGCAGTGTGACATCTGGGTCCTTCCAGCGTGCCTGGATGGCTGAGCAGTGTCTGAGCTGTGAAATACCCAGTCGGTGTCATACTGCCGACCCACACCAGCAAAGGGTATAAACCTCTGAATGCAGAGTATTTTCAAAATACCAAACGACCCATATGAAGTTTATTGAAGACTGAGTTTATTGCAAAATTTTGTTAATACACAAGAATTAAGATGGTCTTTGTGTCCTGGGAATCTGCTGAGGTTTTTTTTTTTAAAAGTCATTTTTCTCACCTAAACCAGGTCAAACAGCCAATAAGGAAAATTTTCTCAACTCGACCGCTGTTAATAAGAAATAATGGAAATTATTGGAACCTTTCAGCACAAAGGGCTTCATTTTTGTTTGAACATTGTACAATTATTTTTTCTACAAGTTAAATCAGTTTGCTGAAATAACAGTCATCATAGAATGAAGAGTCTGAATTCTTTGGTATGGAAATCAAACTCATTTAGTTGGATTCACAATATTTTTGTGAAACTGAATCCTAAATAAGAAATTCTCTAAAATCAGTTCTTTTTCATAAATACATATGAATTTTCAGAGTCAAAACTTTTGATATAAAATAAATGGAATTTCTCTCTGCACTTTGAGTAAGAGTAAAATCAATCCTCACATCTTTTTTTTTGCAAATATCAGAAAGCTCTAACTTTTATATCAACATGATTAAATCTGTTATTTTTTATCTGCATAAATATTTCAGCAACTGCTATATAGGAACAACTTGTCCTTGAGAACCTCTTTTCCTCATTTTTGTAATTTGTATAGATATGCTTAAACCAGACACATTAGGAAATGTGCTGTCAGTACATTTCATGACCATAGCAGTTTTACTACTATTGTATTTGATTAGGCTGCTTTATTCATTCCAGTTATCTTCTTCAAGGTCAAAAAAATCAGTCTTGCACCAGCTGTTTTCAGAGTGCTTTTCCTGTGTACTGACCCATACCCTCCCAGTAACACGAGGTCGAATAAAGTAATTAACTGTTAATAAACAAAATGATGATATATTATAACTACAGCATGGAGAAAAAAAGTTGTTACTTCCTGTAAATGTAAAGAGAGGTGATTTTCAATAAATTGAAGGGGGAAAATGGCACCATTCCCAGTTTTTCAAGGCTGTACGTATAAGGATCCATTTATCACCTTAGTGACAAGTTCTGGAACTCCTGTCATTAATGCTGAAGCAAAACACATTTGAATGTCATGTCAATAAATCATTTGCAACTAGAGAGTTGAAGGGTTTTACAGTTGTTAATCTGGCTGGTCTGGGAACAGAATTTGCACACAATTTCCTTTCATTACCAGGAACAAAACAAATCCAGATTATTACAATCATAGTATAAAACAGGGAGCCTCAGTTTCAAAGTTTATTAAAAATGAAGAACATATACAAAATAACATTGTGATGTGTTTGTTTTTCTTATTCTGGCATACTAGGTCAAAAAGTGTGTAAAATCCAATCATTTCCCAATTGCTTAACCAAAAACTGATCACATTTT
Source organism: Bombycilla garrulus (assembly GCA_013400315.1). Classification (NCBI taxonomy): domain Eukaryota; kingdom Metazoa; phylum Chordata; class Aves; order Passeriformes; family Bombycillidae; genus Bombycilla; species Bombycilla garrulus. Next base: position 299,087 of record VXBU01013294.1, on the reverse strand, counting down.
TTTACTCGGATTGATTGTACTGTGTTTTGTCAAGAACCAGGCAAAACAAATGGGCACTGAAGCACAATCTGAAAATGAGCTAATCAAAGCTATTTTGCGCAAATGGCAGGGAAGAACTGCAGACATGCAAGCATGTAAGGTCAACATATGTCAGCAGTTCACCCTGTCCTATGAAATGGAGGTCAAATATCAGCATCTCACCTGACTGTAACCGTGTCAGTGACTCAAGAAGTGCATATGTGGTGGGATCTCTCATCTACATCCTGGCTCTTTAGTTGTTGCTATATTAGTTTATGCTCCATTTATGTCTTTCAGTGGGTATAATTCAACTTTACACAGTGGAAGGTAACATCAGAGCAATGAGGCAGAAGGCAAAATGCTTTTTCAACAAACATTTTTATAACACTCGCATTCTAATAAAAAGTAACAATCACAAAAATCTTCAAAATGCAAGAGACGCATTACCTTCACCAAATCAATCTCTTTTATTCTTAGAGTCCAGAAAAGTTTGATCAAAACAAGAGCTGTCCACACAGAATTTTTTCTGTTTTGAAATCTAATGTGTTTTTCATTGGCTAAATAAGCCAATAGGTCAGCATGGAAGACTGGTGAATAAAGAAAGAAAAATGTGTGAATGCCTGTGGAACAAGGCCAGGGCTCTGTGGTAGTGGTGGTGAGCAACATCAGCTCAGTTCTGGAGGTGTTACTTGTCATTGACAAATCTCTTGAGCAATCCCAGTTTTTTCAATCTGTCAAAGCACAAATGGGCACATACTATCCAATGGAAAAAGAGAGAGTCAATCTTTATACCACAGACACCCCATAAATTGTAGTGTTTGCAATCCAGGCAGTAGGGAGGCTCAACACTTTTGTGTCAGCTCTCTCCTAAGGCAAAACTTCAGCACAGGATATTGATATTGAATTAATGTACAATATAGTAAATGTACAAAACACCATGGGAGCTGTAGGGTAACACAGATGAGTGATACATGTCAGTCTTATAAAGAAAAAGTTTTGGGAAAGAACTGGATTCTCCAAAGTTAGCATACTAAGCTTGGTGATATAGCTCACTTAGTTGAAGAAGACTAAAAATTCAAGTGCATAAACAGTTTCTGAATAGTTATGAGTAGCCTCAATGTTGTACAGAGGAATAGATCAGGAACCAGAAAAATATCAGAGTACCAATCAAGCTCTTATGAGCCCTTCGACTTTGACCCAAGGCTGTCACAGAAGGAACGTGTCCACTCCAGCCAAAACGACACAATGTTCAGGGGCTGACCAGGATTCAAGAATATGCAAGGATTGCTCATCCCCATGAAAGATAGAGGCAGCTGGAAGACACAAAACAAAATCTACTGAAGAGAGTGGAGAGTTACCTTGACATCCCATTTGTCAGTGAAAGTAGAGAGTTCTCCCCTTGAAGGTGGCAACTTCTTAGGCTTAGTTTCTCAAGCTCATGAGATGAGGGAAAAATATCAGTACAAAATCATAGAATATATTGAGTTGGAATGGACCCAACAGAATCATCAAATCCAACTGCTGGCCCTGTGTAGGACACACACTATCACACCACATGCCTGAAAGTGTTATTCAAATGAAATACTCTAAAATTAAGGCCTCCTTAATTACTAATTCATGAGACCTTCAGAGAGTAGAGTGTGTCAGAATGGCTTACTGTAGAGAGAACATCTTATGAATAAACATCATACTACATATGTTAATTACTTTATTGGTATATTATTTTTATTAAGAGACTGTATGCAAGAACAATGACTCTTGAGGGAACAATTAAATGGGAAGTAAGTTGTTAACAGGTTTAACAGACTATGTTTAACATACCTTTGATAGCAAAAGATGCTTCAGAAATGTAGTGAGCAGTTTTTGTGCTGATTTCTTAATACTTATTTTGCCATGGAGATCATTGAAAAGTTACTGCTGTGTTGCACAGAGATTAGACTGTACATAATAGTCCTAACTGAAACTTCAGTTACACCCTTGCAAGATGAAAGGCTATTGTAGACTTTCAAAAGTATAGCAGGAAACAGGTCTGTTCTTCAGCACTAAACAAAATTTAACTTGCAGTCCCTGGAAGTATTTAAGAAGCTTAATTCTGGAAATTACAGGGTTTTTTTCTTAAATTGTACTTAATGAGTATATTCTTGAATAGATCAGCATAAGGTGGATTTCATTGATCTGCCTGAAAGTACAGGCAATTTCGCTTTGAGTTACTTCTTATAGTAATGAAAATTCTGAGAAAAGCTGTCATTTTAAGTGTTTACTGCAAATGGTATCCAAGGGGTTGTTAATGATTTGAAAAGTGTAAATGCTCATTTTGAGAGAGTAGTTAAGTTTTAAATTGCATATAAATCTATGCTTGACTTTTGAGAGAAATTTCACTTCCACATCTCCCAGATAAAAAGTTGGTGGAAGAGCCACTGGCACGATTTTTATTTTCAAGCCAAAGTCCAGATCCATGAGTTTGACAGTAGGCAAAATAATTCCTCCAAGATAAATTACTTTTAATTTGGGGAAACATAATAGCATCACTAGTGGTGGTTTAAAACAAATGTAGGATGCATTTTATTGCCAGAAGGTACAGTCTTTGGTTTCCCTATTTCAAGAGCAAAAACCAGACACATCATCTCATTTATCTTCTTACTGCATTCACTCTCCTATGGCTCTGCCCAGGAATGCCAGTGCCCAAGCACTCAGCTCAAGACACTGGTAGCAGGGGTTGGAAGGGAACGGCTAATTAAGCAATTAAGGCTGGGAAGGGAAGACTTGTTGAGGAGACCTTGTAGGGCTACACAAGGTCTGGGTGTATATCCACACAAGTCCCCGTGTCAAAGAGTGGATGTGTAGGAAAACTGTGGAAGTGGACTTAGCTCCTGCTGCTGGCCTCGGGCTTGTCCCACGGTCCTCCTGCAAGTGACAAGCAGATTGAAGGCAAGACAGATGCAATGGCAGGCAGCCCTGGAAAGGCACAGAGCATTTTAAATGGGCCTAGATTTAGCTAAAAGCTTTTTGGAAGACACTTAGTACGATGCTTCTCACCCAGCTGTAATGGCCTTTGGCAGGTGGGTGTTCACTGCATAGGTTTTCATTTTAGGCTCTCTGTCAAAAAATAGGCAGTCATAAGCAGCAGTTCATCTGACCTATTTTAATGTGCTGCTGAGGGGGGGTGGAATTGCCCAGAAGTGCATATTTTTGGTCAGATAAATTTGTCAAGTTCTGAAAGGAAGCCTGCTTTTATTCACAGCTTTGGGAAGAAGAGATTTCTGAGGAGGATGCCAGCATGGAAGGAGTGTGGACGGCTGTGGGTTGATCTCATTTTAGTTCCTCTGACCATTATTTAAGCCTGTGCTGGGTATGGCATGAATATCACGCTTAATGATGATAGAAAGTGTCAGATTCTCCATGTGTGGTGCACAGATGGTCCACAGTGACCCCAGTTGTGTATTTAACATGCACAGAGACCACTTGTACCACAGTTATGCAGGAGATTTGAAGCCTTCCAAAAACATCAGCTTCGTTGCACACATGGTGAAAAGTTGATCCTCACATAGCGGGAACCTGTGATGAACAAACTATTCCAGCTTGATCCTTTGTTATCCGTAAATCCCAGTCAAACGTATACATTCCTTACATGCCACCATTTGAGAGCCAAGGGGAGGTATGTGGGGGAACCCAGACACTAGACAGCCCTACCATTCCTGTCACTAGGAGAACAATCCCTCAGAGGGATCAGTGAGCTAAACTACCATGACAGCAGGCACTTGGTGGAGCAGAGCTGTGTCATTGCAGGAGAAGTACTTTGGGGGTCGATTTAATCCAGGCTCCCAACAAAGTACAAACTGGAAATTGCATAGGAATCCTACACACTGAAATTTCCCCTCATATTTGTCCCAAAAGCAACCGTGTCTTTAGAAAGGTCTATCAGTGTAATTGAATTTAAATGTATTTTCTGTTAGCTAATCAATTTTTAGTATCTAAATCTGGCTGTTTTTCCTTGGTTCAGCTAATATTTTTTCATCAGTTCCGAGAAAAATAAATCAAAGCATGGTATTTTATATACAGTGCTACTATTTTATTCATAGTTCAAAAGAAGGCCTATATTTTTTGCAAAATGATAGTTTCAAACAATGTTTCAACCAGCTGTCACTGATACTGTGCTACCAGAACATTTTCTGTTTTCTAGAGTTTTGTGCAGTTTTGGCAATGTGTGCAGTGGTAAATCAGCGTGAAACCCGCAGACATTCTAGGCTTGTTTTTGTTTAAATTATATCCAAATCAAGTACTTTGGGCCACCAGATGTGGTATGGTATTAATGCATGACTGTAAGGTATTAATTGGTTCTCCTCTGAAATTCTACATGCAGTTTTAGCAAAACTCTAGAAGACTAGAGAGTTTTAAAAACAGTTTATTGAATTATAGCAGTGCAAGTTTCTGCATCCTTAAGACAGCTGTACACTTCAATGACTTTTGCCTATGTGTATGACTAGATTTAGAAATGAGAAGCAAAGAAAGCCTCACTGACCAGCTAATGGATCAGGACACTTTCCGGACCTGAAGAGCCTGAATTTGATATTTTCTCCTAGTATAACGGTACTTCAGGAGGCTGCTTTAACTACTCCACTAGAGAATATGATAGGATGCAGGATGAAAATGTATAGCTAACTTAGGTTTTGTGCAAAGACCTTATAGACTTTTTGAAATAAGGCAAAAATCTCTTGTTCAGTCAAGGAAGTAGACCTTGGCTTGCCTGAAAAAGAGAGAACAGCAATTAAATTTTTCACTTTATTCTGTATGTGGTTCTCGGAGTTATATGTGTCTATTACTTATATTTGTTAAAGTTGCCCTCATTGAAAAGGAAATGTTTCTATTTTGGCTTGCTTTATTCTTGAGAGTAAAAACAGGGAACAAGAGGCTCTTGTTTTGTTAAAACAGTTCATTTTACTCCTTTGATTTGAGAATGCTGAAAATTTAACTAAGTTTATTCAAGGAAAACAGAAAAATCAGTTATCCACTCAATCCTTTAGCTGAAAAAGATGAAAAAAAAACCCTAGGAGTTATTTAATGATGAATTCTGGCAGATTTATGTACAGGACTGTATGATATATTTGTGACAGGAGTAGCCTTGAATGGAACAGTCACAGTGAATCTTTACACTCATGTGTTTCTTTAAGTTTCCTCTTTAGGGTTTCTTGCTGGCAGTGTGAATAACAGGAGCAAGCTGCAAGGAGGACAACTTGCGGTGTCCAGAGATAAGGGAAGGAATTTTATTTTTATTTTACTTTTTTTTTTTTCCTCAAAAGATAGTGGCTGAAAAGTCTGTATTGAGTAGAGACTGAGGAGCTGTAGCCATGGGAACCAGACTGATGCTGGTGTCTTTGTTGAAAGGAATCAGACCTCTCAAAACTCCCAGAAGCATCTTTATAAGAGCAACAGTAGCAGAACTGACAACAGGAAGAAAAGCTATTGATGCCCTGCCAGTAGAAACTGGGAATGTCAGAGTTAGGGAAGACTGTGACCATCATTTAACAAGAAATACATAGTATATACAAGAAAATTCCACCAAAACCCTCCCAAAACTCTAAGAGCTGCAAAAGGCTCTGTGTACCAGCTGTTGAGAGCATGGGTTTGATTGTAGGAGGGAATGACTCAGTCCTCAATTAAATGAGTTTTGTGGATATGAGTGTCACTTGCTCGTGTATAGATGGAACAGGGGCCCTAGCTCAGAAAACAGAATCAGCAGCTTTTAACCCTTGCATTGAGAAACTAACTGCATGACATTTTTTCCCTCTGTGATAGGAACAGAGAGGAACTTTGGAATCATACACAGCTTCTCTTCAGGAATATGAACTACTCAAAGCCTGAATACAGTAAGACCTCCAAGAAAGGTCTGCTCTGACAAAAACTGAAAAATTCCAAGCAGCACATTTTCCATCACTGCAGTAAGAGGGAAAATGGTTTCACACCCATTTTGGAAGGAGAGGATCTCTAGGCAGATATAATTTGGCCAGGGAGTCTGCTCCCAGGAGGCTGATCTCAGAGCACTGTCCTCAGTGCTTTCCCCCACTGGGCAGAAGACAGACACCAGCAACTCTACCCACACCTGTGAGGAGTCAACACCTTTCCTTAACACTCATCCTCCTAATGGCCAGAGCTGCTCCTGAGCTGGCAGCAAGCACAGATCAAGATATTTAAAAATGGGAACATAAATCCAAAGGTTCCTGCTAAAAGCAGCAGCGGTCTGATCGGCGCAGAGGCTGAACCTCTGATCTCACAGATGAAAGGGACTATCTCTGCTGCACAGAGCTGTGCTGACTGCCATCCAGCACACTCGGGGTATGCAGAGCTCAGCTTTTTGTGCTCTTCTTCAACAGTGCACCACCAGAGAAAGTCCCCTGGTTTTCTCCCAGCCCATACTTATGTAATATTTAAATGCAGCAATAGGGTACCTGGAAGAAAAAGATCCAAATTTATACATGTGCTCTTCCATAAAACAGACTAAAGCCTCAGGAGCTGCTAGCAGTAGCCTAACAGGCACTCACCCAGCCAGACATCTAATAGTTTTTAATGCTGATCAATAGAAAAGATTCTGGCAAGTGACCTTGAGAGCTATTGTATCAGTGTGATATATATTTTGAAGCAGTGGGAGATTCTGATGCTGTAATGCAGTAATTTCTGTAAAAGGATATGTGGAAAGGTAGTGAAGGTCTAAAAGGGTGGCTTTTGTTGGAGGAAGGTATCCAAAAAGGGTAACTTTTGGGAAGAAAAAATGGTTAAAATCCAAAAGACTGAGCCAAGCTGTTTCAGCGGCATTCACAGCTTCTCTGTGAGTTTATTGAATGCTCATTTTATGATAAACTCATGAAACTTCCCTTCCCTGAGGAAGGGGTTAAGTATTTATCATCACAGCAAAATTTTGAAGGTTTATTCACTATTATGGGAAATACTGATTAGCAAATGTTTAAAATAATTAAAAAGTTGCCTTTAACTATAAGGAAAAGTTTTTTTCCTTTGTAAGCTTAAAATTGAGTGTTGTTATATAAATGCTACTCAGTATTCTAACTGCATGACATATGCTGCCTGGTTTAAGGATATATCATTTTTTTTAGTACCAAACATATATTATGTCTTTTTTTTCTCTTCTGTATGCAGTTGGACCTTTTGGTTTGGTAGCAGACAAAATGCAATTAGACTTTGAAGAGTTTTAACTACTGTTAATGCTATAATATATAAATAAAATAAAATGCAGTAGTTTCTGTGAAAGAACACCAAGCTTTTTTATCAATAAACACTCTGTGGCATATGTTTCTACATTTCAATATCTATTTATCCATATCTTTATTTCTGAGGAAGTCTGTATTCCTTAAAAGGAACACACTTTAAAATGTATCATTATGGTAAGGCATTTTTCATGTGACGTAGAGAAGAAATTGCAAGAATTTTCATTTGCAGGTGTTAGTATAAGGATATTTCACATTTTTTAACATGCTCTTTATTTTATCAGTGAACTTCCATAAAATTCAGAAGACTAATGTCTCAGCTAAATGCCTCAGCTAAAAATATTTTAAAATCTGAAAAATGTGCTTAAATACAGCATCTTCCAAGATGTTTCTTTAAATGATTTCTTTTGCATCTTGAAAGCAAAATGAATGTAACAAACCACTAAGCTGGCTTAAAGCACAATTTGAGTAGAACAATTGTTTGTGTGCTTAATTGCAAGTATATGAGGTGTGCAATTCCAGTATCTACAGTGAGGTCACTCACAAGTCTGAACACAAACAAGTGTTTAAGTACTTTGTTGGATCAAGTCTTTAAGAAAATTACTGTTGCAACAGAAAAATTAGAGTCTCACTGATGGGGTTTGACTGCAGGAAATTAAGCATATGTAATATCACTTACAGAAACCCTTTGTGGTACCTTGTACAATGACAGACAAGCAGCAATGCATTTTCTTCTTGCTTCGAAATGCAACAAATGTCTTTCTTGCCTTCCTTTTGGCTTGTAAATATCAGATGTCAAAACCATGCTCTGACCAGTTTTGGGGTTGTTTTTGGGCTTTTTGTTCTTAATAGTTGATTCTAATATAAAGTAATTTTTACGTGTTTATAGGATTGCAGTGGAAAAAAGAATATGACAAGAAATGAAGGGAAAGAAAACTTGCTTGGAGAGGAAAGACTGCCATGAAAAAGATCGAAGAGAAATCTTAAGTATTATCTAGAGAAAGATGAGGACAGTAGAGGGGATGAGGTATTGTCAGATTAGATATTGTCAGATAGAATCTGCAAAGAATCTTAAAAATGAGGGTGAGGAAGTCTGAATTCTGTGAGCAAGATCTCTGGGGGCTGTGATGAGTGAGCCTTAGCTTGGATAAAGTTTATTTGAAATGGAATCCATTGTAAAGGTGAAAAAGAAGGGTAATAAGTAGTGGTTAATGCTAGTTATGAGAGGATCACTGTTAGTCATTTTTTATTATATACCCACTAAAAAAGTGCTGCTGTTTCGAATATTCCACATGAGGCAAAAATAATTAGTGGAAGTCTTAATGTGAAGAGAATGAAGTGAGAAAGATTGGACCTAATACTGAACTTCAACATGTCAGAGAAAACTGGTGATAGAGCAATGGGGAAGGGAAGGCATTTTAGGAAGAAGTAAGAGAAGTTCCATTTTAGAGCTGCTTGACCTTGAGTAACAATGGGAGATCCAAGAGTACTAGAGAAACAGACAGAGACACAACATGCTCAGAGAAAAAAAGAGGTTTTGGATTTGAGGGTCAGAGGCACCGAAGCAAGAAAAAGAATGAGAATAAGCCATGCTACAGGAAAGGCATGGTGAGCAATACAGGGTGGGAATCTGGAGATGCCCAGGGAGCTGCTGAAGCCCCCTGAGAGGCTTCATCTCATAAAATGCAGCCATTAAGTGATCACAGCTAAAAGCATAGGAAATATATTTTTTATGGAAAGGGGAGGGAGGGGAATGCTGTCAAAATCTCAGTCTTCCTCTCCAGAATGAGACATGCATTGAAGAAAAAGTAAAAGGAGCAGGATTTGAGAAAAGGGAGAGACAAGAGAAATAAAGACAGCAAATTATGTCAGGATCAGATGTTAATGAGGAAGAAAATGAGAGAAATGATAATGAGAGAACTGAAATTAGAGGCCATTGCTATAAAATCTGAAAGGACCAGAAACACTTTCTGGGATGGACAGTTTTAAACTTTCCTCCAAATAATTATACCCTTTCAGAGTCATGATGTGTTCATCTAAAATGATGGCTTTTTGTTCCATGTCCGGCATGGTATTCGGTGGGTATTAAATGGGATGCGTTGCAGTTCAGCTGCAGGTACAAAGCAAATGATGCATTTCTTTGCTTGAGGCCCTCATTATGCTCTGTAAACAATCAGAATGGAGATTTATTCTCCACTCACTGATTTCCTGCTTTCGGGTAAAAGCACGAGGGGCACGTTAGAAAGAAAGCACTAAGACACTGATTATCTGTTTCTCCAAGCCAAATTGGTTTAGGTTTCTCCAGGCCTCCTAGCAACAGCTTTATTATTATAGAGTAATTTTCCCCCAAATACTTCTAAAACCGGTATCAGATTAATGTTTCAGATAAGAAGAAAGTAAGAAAGTATATTCATTAACTCCCAGGGCTTGTCTATTGAAATAAAGGCCTCAAATGAAACATGCAAGTATGGTTTCGTTATGATATGTTGACTTTTTCTTGGCTGATTTTATTTTTTTTTACATTATTTAACAGTGAATGGTTAATGATTGTCAATATACAATATCTTTATTTCATAGATGAGAAAAAAATAATTCCTGTTAGCAAATATTTTCCTGCAGTATTAGCATATTTCATGTTTCTTTTAATCTAGCTGTGGATATGAATCATCGCACGCACATGCATCACTTTTGTTTACTTACAAACCAGCTATACTGCATATTATGTTGGAAGTAAACACATATATGAAGAATTTATTAAGTTCTACAGTAATTGCAGTTTCTGTTGTTTACAATCTTATGGCATTCATATTTCTTATGATATCCCAGGAGAACTATGGTACATTAAGAGAACTGAACTAGTCTCATAAATATGTATTCTTTGTTTCATGGTAAATTTTTCAGAAGTTGTTATGCTACTGAGACACATATCTCCTAATAACCATTTTTTAAATCCCCAAGTAAAAGATTTATTATGTAGTCTTCCTTTCAAAAGTAGCTTAAGCACCAAGAAGTTGGTGAGAATTGGGTTCACATGGAAGTTTCTGGAAAAAAACATGTCTTCAAGCTTTGAAAGTCAATAAATTCTGTATGGAGAAGAGATACACAATGGAGCACTTCTCTCATTCTCTGATTTTTCTGCCATGGTACAATTGTGATTTTTCAGAAGGAAAAATGTATTGTTTTGGTGGTTTCTCTTGCCTTAACCACAGGAGTAACCTTCCCAATATCTCTGTGGAGGAATGGCTGCTGAAAACTCTTTTTTCCCTTTCATTGTATTTCTTTGTTGTGGGATGTCACAACAATAAGGTCTCTGGTGAGGCCAGCAGCCGGCTTTGTAGTGTCACTGTTCAACCACACCATGGATTGCAAAGGACTGGTGCAAGCAGATTCTTGAGGACAGGTTTAGCCAGAGCAGATGCGCTCTGCTGCTAGGCGAGCGTGGGAAGCTCCTTGCGGGTTTTCTTAAGAGAGAGGAAACAAAGAAGAGGAAATCAAAGTGTCTACTGTGTTTCTAGTGGACTTGACTAAAGAGGTACAAACTGTTACATCCATATTGCAACAACAAAAACACCCAGGTGCTTCCCGGGTAAAATGCAAAATGACAACAGTTTCACCTGTGAAGTCTTTTTTAGCATTAGAAATCTTGCTGGTAGTTACTGAACGTGACTTTCTTGAGGGCAGAGTCAGTTTATATCTGATTCACTGTGTTCCTAGAGATGGTTGTTCTATTCCTTCCTTCAAGAAAAACTCAGGTGATATGCCAAGGCAGACCTGGACTCATGAAGGAAAATATTCTCTGTAGCCCATTTTGGTCAAGTGAGATTTAGCATCACCTTATTTCTGAACCTAATTCAGGCAGAGAGAGTTTCCATTACTCCTTATACTAGTGGCACTTGTAATGACAAAGATTTAGTACTAGAAATACGGAATATTTAAAGTTAGCAAGCATTCTTATACAGTCAATGTGCAAAATACTTTGAAGTTTGAAAAAATGAAATCTTTCAAAATGTCAAGATTAACACCTGTCAAGCAATTTAAGGGAATACACAAAGAGAATACATGCTTTAATTAAAAGTCACCTGAGGCCTAGGAAGATAGTTGTTTATAATACAGGATTTCTTATGAACAGTAGCAGTTTGTAGCATAACATATGATTCAGACATGAGTAGTGCTAACTTCAGACAGTATTTTGAACACTGGATATTTTTAGCGAGGGTACACATTGAGTTTAACACGTTCCATATGTTACAACACAATAACAAAAAAAAAAAATTAGAAAAAGAGGAAGTCTTCTATTAAAACGTGTTTCACGCTTCTTATGAAGGGGACTAAGCACAATATACTCAACAGTTGTATAATCTTTCCTGCCTTGTGTATTTGAATTACTTTGAGCAAACGGAAGTAGATGTCCCCCCGCCCTGTCCTTCACCCTGTGGGTACAAAAACCAAGCTGTCCCTGGCTTGTTTAATGACCCTGCACAGAGTATGAAGGGAAACAGCGTGGCACCTGCAACCTTCACTCTTGAAAACCCCAAAAGTTTTCAAAGTGCAAGGGATTTTAGGGAGATTAGATACCTTTTTTTTCCTTTTTTTTTAAAGACTTGCTTTATATGGAGATTTTTATTTCATAAAGACCTAAGCTTGTTGCTTCTGCATTATTGAAAATACATATTAGAGTACAGCAAACAAGCAATGATTTATGTAGTCAAGAGGATTAAAAACATGATTTTGTCACTTTCTTTTATGAATAAAATACATTAATAACAGCTTTGCAAAACCAAGTAAGGTAGAGCACAATATACTGAGGCAGACAATAAATAAAAGTTGGAAACTTTAGTAGACAAGAATATTCATTTATGTTTCTCCTTGAAATCAGCTATATGCAGACTTAACTATTTTACATACTCTGAAGAAACTTAATTTAATGTGGGACTGATCCTATTTGAAGCTGAATGTACATCTTGAATATAAGCTCAAATTTAAATCTGCAGCATTAACATCAAATAAATATTTTCCTAAAGGTTAATAGTGTCCTCTCCATGTTTTTTTATAGATAATGAATATTACATACAACTGATCAAAAATCAGGGAAATGCTTGTGTGGTAGTTGAAGTCTATTACTGAATATATGAATTAAACACAAATTAAGTTGGAGGCACATCTGAAACAGGATGATTTATGTTTCTGAACTCAGGTTGTGCTTTTTATCTTTATTAAACATTGTAAAATTAGGAATTATGATGGCAAGTAAAATTCCACATATAGTTTGCGACAATATACCATTAAATATTGCCCAGTGGTTTTCCTGCAGCTGTGAATTGTATTAGGGCTCTTTTAATGGGGTATAAAAAACAAGAATCCAATCTTTCTTCACATGCACCAATAGTTCCCATCATTTAATTCACGTCAAATCTCCTTGTTGCTGGTGAAAAATGGCTGAGGAGTAAAGTATGATATATCCCAGTCTATGGTACTTTTAATAAAACATCTGCCATTGGAACAACTGGGAATGACTTCATGAGTAATTCCAGAAATTCTGGAAAAGAAAGAATAAGTAAAAACGAAAAAAAAAAAATTTAAAGAATAAATAAAATTTTTATGGACAAGTTTTTGTCGTCAAATTTACTTTCAGATTCTGTAATGTAACTATAATGCTACACCTTATCTTTGCAGAGTGCTGCTATCCTCACAAAAAAAACCCCACTCTTTTATAGTAATTTTGCACAGCACTTTAAAGATAAATGCAAAAGATGCTCCCATTTTTACAAACATCTACAACAGATCTCTTTGGTGTGAAATAAATACCTGCATTGCTGCACTCAGCAACCAAGTAAGCAACATATGAGTCCTGTAGTTAATCTATTAAATAATAAGATACTACGTGCCTAGTTTTGTTAGTTCTTCTAGCCAAGATTTCCTGACAATTTACACACTTTATAACATAATTTTGCAGAGGGCTTGTGAAATGAGGAAATAACAGATATTTATTCAGTTCCTGGAACAGTGGCACAGAAAGGAGGTTTTCAAAAGTGGCATCTCTGTTCCCAGCTGTGGAAAAGCAAACATTCGGAGGCTGTTTAGCACCTGCGGCTGCTCTGCAGGTGGAGCTGAGTGCAGTCCCCACCCTGCCATACCCAGTCTTGGCTCCATCCCTTTGTAAAAGCTTAATGTATGGCTTTTCTGCTGCAACTAAGTCTTAGAAACAGCCAAGTACAGAAAAGAGGCAGTTGATGCTCCATCTCCTTAATAAATTAATAAAACCTGTTGTTTGGTTTTTTTATAATGTGGATATACAATGTCTCTCTTCCATGATGTATGCTATTTAAACATGCTGATTTGCATACTTTTCCTGTTATTGTGTTCAGTAAATTGAAAAAGTGTGCTGACTGATGTGAAGTTTTATCTGACAACTCTTCTGTGTTATAGTGCTGTTTGGGAGAGATAACGAGACCATCACCACATAGGAGTCGATATAGTGCTTCAGCCCTTGACCCGTCCTGGGAGCCCCCCATGTCTCTCTCTTCTGTTTTTCTGATGTAAAATATTTCCTTTTGGAAGATACTTCATTGACTTCAAAGATTTGTCCCTGGTGGATTATACCTGCTCCTGCTTTTAAAGAAAATAATTGGCAGTGCTGAATAAAGAACTTAGGAAAAGTATATAATATCTTATAGCTTATTGGTCTCATTGCCATTTCCAGTCTACAGATAATTATCAAAAGAAAAGTAAAAATTCTGAATGAAAATACAGTTGCGGGCTTCACTGGAGTCTCTGAAACAGCCCCACAAGTTCATTCAAATGTTTTCCCTGAAATAAGTAATTTCTTGCTGAAAAACGGCATTGTTCTTATGAGAGTTAATCATAATATTTGTTTTGTGGTGTGACTTCATCACCATCCAAATTACTTCTACACTACACATACTCATCATCCTGCCTGTTCCTGCTGTATATTTTAAATATATTTACAGAATCATTATTTTTTTTTCTTGCAAGCCAGTGTCTCATAATCAGTGGGTCTTCATCCCATACCTGTTTTACAAAAAACACATTTATTTAATAGGGTGCTGAAGTCATTATTGGCTGTGTGCAGGAATCTAGATTAGAATTTATAAACACCTTCTTTTTTCTGATCTGTTACACTGTGATTCCTTTAATCTTCAATTTTTCTCCTGCTTTTTAGAAATTTTATATTAGTTTTGATCCATTTGTATGTCTATATTCTCTCTTCTAATAATCCCACTCCTTTTTATCTTTATCAGCTTATTTCTGCTTGCTTTTTCTCCTTGTCATGGTAATTCATTTCTTTCCTCTGTGTTTGCACTCATCCCCTTTCCTTCCTTTCAAGCTAACAAATTTAGACTGTATTTACAGAGCAGATTTTTTAAAGAATAACATATCAAAGTCAGACTACAAATATTACTTATGCCTGATGTCAGTTATTCACTTCTTGTCACTTCCAATGCACACATCACCAAAGAGCCTCCACTGACACTCTGGCCCAAAGTATAAAATCTCTACCATTACATTTCAAAAAATAACAAATCTTTTCATGTCTGAGCTGTCAAAAGAAGCGCTTGGAATAGCCAGCATAGACACAGTCACTACCCACACAGACAATATAAGTATGATCAAATACCTACTAGCAGCAACAGCTGATAACTCAGGGGGGTAGCAAGCCCTTTCTGAGCAGCTCCAATGCAGAAACACGGATTGACGTTTTTCCCCTTATTTTTTTTTCCCATCTGCCCTTGCCAGGGTATTTGATGTATTTTTCAAAGCAGGGCCTGGCAGTAGCAGTGCCTGGGATGCAGCTGCAGCTCCGCTGGAGGAGCACTGTGCATGAGTGCCAGGGTGGCATTGCACGTGTGGGGTTAGACAATGTATAAGATCACACTGAGCTGCCTCTTGTGCTGCTTGCTGAAGCCAAGTGAGAAAGAACAAGACAAGGCTTGGAAAGTGGGGTAGCTTCATGTTCTGCAGATCTGCTTTAAATAACCCCTCTCCGACACCACACCACAGAGGGACAGTGATGCAACTCAACCTATGCCCCGGTAGGATCCCACACCAGCTGGGGTGCAGAGGTAGGGAGAGAGCATTGCTGCCAGGTCTAAGCCAAAGGGGAAGTAAAACCTCTCATGCAACTGAAAACCATCAGTCTTCTGGACCCCCCTTGATGAAGACTGGGAAAAAAAAAAGGGAAAGAGCTGGTACAGGGAAGCAATTCTTCCAGCTGAAGTTCTCAAGAAAGAGGCATCTGTTTGTTCAAGCAGAGAGCTTTACTGAAGAAGAGAAAAAACATGCACATAACTGTAAAGACATGCAAGGTTTCATGTGCTAACATTATATTTCAGGGTTTGGCTAAGATTTTTGCTTGTCTCATTTGCTTGTGTGTTACTGTAATTGCAAAGTACTTCAGTACAAGCAGGCTACCCCCATACTTAGAAAATTGTACAGATACAATAGACACCATGAAATAGACATTATGATTAATTTATCTTTTTGATCTATCATAGTTGTTTAAACAGCAAGTTATTAATTTCTGCATATAACTCAGTTCATGCTCATCTTTTAATATTTCTTCCTTTTTCCCCTTAACTATTCTCAAGATCCTTGTAAAGGTAACCCTCTTTTCTGAGGAAAACAAGTAACCACATCTTTAAAAAAGGCTAAATTGAACTTTCTTTCAAACACTGCTTTCTGAATTAATGATTTACCAATCCAAACCATGTTTAGTTCTTGAGAACTTGGTGTGTTGTTTTGCCATTTTCCTCCCGATGTTCTAAGCTAGTTCTGTACCTCACACAACACTTAAATAATGGAGAGACCCTGAAATCAGATCTCTGCTTTTGGATTTATTCACACTCAGACATCCACTCTGCAGCTCATCTGGTTTGGATGATATTCGGTCACACTCAGCAATTTTGACGCCGCTCAAATTTTCCAGCTCCTGGGTTTTAAGGGAGAAAGCCATGCAACAGGCAGTGACTCCTGGAGTCACTCTCTGCTATTGTTTGCTCTGTGCTGTAGGATGTGCTAGATCTTTCTCATCTCCCCTTGTGATCCAGGCTTCCCTGATAGCATCACTTCCCATGCTGGCTTGATGAGCTGAAGAGAAAAAACGCCCGCCCCAGTGTTTGAGAGCTGTGCAACAGCCAGAGTGCTGCGGGCTGATGTGAGCACAGGAGTAGGGTGGGGGCTTTTTCCATGGATGAATTATGATCCATAGCTTAATGTCATCACATTTTCTATCTGTTACTGATTCTCCTGTCAGTGCCATTCCCTAATGTGGTCATGAATGTGTTCCTACATTCCTCTGGTACAATACTGAGAAATGTGATGCCCTGTGGTTTTAGTTCCTGTAATGAGAACAAGGCATTTCTCCTCACACACAGAATTTGTAATTATACAAGACTATATTGTGTTACTGGCAACTAATTAGAATTCCCTGTTAAAATGACATTACTTTATTACACATCATTAGCATAAAATGTCAAAACTAGCATGATAGTTGCTTTCATACAAAAAATGAGCCTGCTTCTGTAAGTGAAACCAATGAAATTACAGCAATTTTAGTATCAGTATTTTAATATATTATATATTGTAGTTAATGTCGTATAATCAGAGGTTTTTTCTATATAAAAATCACAAAAAGGGAATATTCCCTTTAAAAGATGTCAGTGACTATCAATTTTGTCCTCTGCATCTATTATGCAGATTAAATAAAATTCAAAAAACATTAAATGTCACAGGGTGGGGGAGGTTGAACTTATACTATATAAAGTTCATATTTTGCTCTATATCCTTAGAGCACAGGTACACATTACAACTAATTTACTCTCCTCCACCACTGAATAAGTGATATTATTATCATATTGCACACAGTTATACTGAGACAAGGAATTGAATTCCTTCTGGCCAGACACTAAGTAAAATGCTGGTGCTGGGATGAGGACACAGAGCTCTTTGGAGCCAGCTGAATATCACAATATCGCATTCACTTCTCATTTACATGCTAGGTTTGAATGTTTCCAAACTAGATAGTAAGTAGGTTTTTTATCAGAGATCTGTAGGAGACATTGGTGAAATCAAGCCACAGTTGGCAAGGAATCTATCTACCTGTTCCTTGACAATATTAAGATGTTGCTAATGTATAAAACTGATGTGAGGGTAGCATTCCCTTGGCAGCACACTAAATATGCCGCAAGACACATAACCAATGAGTATAATTTGCAAATGTGTATGGAGAATCAGTCTTGACAGTTTTGTTTACAAAGGCAGGCAGCTATTTGCTGATAAGAGATATGACTAGCTATTCATCTTGCTGCTACTAAGCCAAAGGGATTGCAACTATGATAACAAACTGTTAGATTTGATTGTTGGAATGCTTATGCAATGTCAGTAATAAAGGGTGTTTAAAAGCATATCTCATTTGTTCTTGGGCAATCATATGGTATTTCTTATAATAATTTTCCTGGGACTCTTAAAAGGACAAGCTAATTAAAGAAAAGATATCTGTCTGGCTCAGCTTTAATGGGTCTGTGTTTTCTAAGTAGGTGTATGTAGGAAACAGGAGCAGACGGGTATTTATTTCTCTGCATCCATGGGTTGAGGCAGGATGTCAAGTGACACAGTCATGGCCTCACATCTTTCAGTTCCTTCATTTTGGCTGGCATTACCTCCACACATCTTCCAAAACTGGAAAATAAACAGTCCTAAAGGTAGGACAAGGGTAATGGCTTTAAACTGAAAGAGAGTAGGTCTAGATTAGATTAGATAAGAACTTCTTCACTATGAGGTGGTGAAACACTGGAACGGGTTCCTATCCCTGAAAATTTTCAAGGCCAGGTTGGACTGGGCCTTGTCTAGTGGAAGGTGTCCCTGCTTATGGAACTGGATGACCTTAAGGGTCTCTTCCAACATAAACCATTATGTGATTCCAAGTAGTGCTGAGATCTTCAAGAAGCTGAGGAGGAAGTTTCTGGCTTGTTTCACCCTCTTACTGAGTACCATAAGAATGGGTCAGCATGACTAACACCTCTCCTTTGTCATCAGCCCCCTGCTTCAAACAATACTGAGAAAACACTTTTCCCAGCACTCCTAAATACCTGCACTATTAATAGCCTGAGTACCATGTTGCTCACACGTTTTCTTACAAAGCTTATGATCAAAGTGAAAAAATGCAAAACTTATATAAATACTCTCCAGAGCAAATACACGACTAGAAAACTCAGCCATGTTTTTGTGAAATAATGCTCCCTGAGCTTCATTGAATGTGCAAATGCAACTCAGTAATGGGCACATATGGGCTGTGATGGCTAAAGTAGTGTTTTGTCTGGCCATCTCAATGCCACCTCAGCAGGCACAGTTGTGGTGATGGCTGGGTAGTCTGAGCAGGCATCCCAGGTTGACCATCAGAGATGGTGCACATGCCTCACTTGTACAAGGCCAAGTACACTAAAATACTTGGTGAGGGGATAGCTGCTGCAGGTTACAGCTTGGTCAGCTGAGCTTGTGGCTGACCCCAGCTTGCACCTCCTGGTCAGTAGACTGGAGAGAATATTTACAAGGATAAATATTACACACTCTTAGAGGGGTAGGAGCAGCTAGGAAGGCTGCACCACTCAGTACTTGAGTAGCTGTGGCTTATTCAGCCTGAATGCTGCCGTAATTCAGGCAGCAGTCTGCATTTTTTAATGTATTTGAGCATTACACATAAATCTACACAAGGAAGACATATCGAAACCTCAAACTTTCCACAGCAGGGATTTTAGAGCTAACAAGTGGAAAATGAGTGGCTTTGTTCTCAGTCATTCTTACAGTTACAGGTGACTTTGTGAATAACAATTACTGTGCCAAACTAGAACTGAAATCCTCTTTGAATGCAAGCAAGGCCTTAGGTTTAGCAGCAGCTGTGAGATGGAGACTTACTCTTAATGGCAGATTCAAGTAGCGTGAACAATAACGAGGCTCTGTTTAAGGTGGACACAGCTTGTCTGCATTAGAACTGGACCTTGAGACCCTGTGTTAATTAACATGATTTTAAGTGGTGTCAGCTGTTTCTGAGTAAATCTATTGATTAGAGTAACAAATGCTTTACTCTTGGTCTTATAAGAATATGGATTTAGGAAGAGAGTTATGATAATAGGTGGGGTTTTAATTGTTTTATCTAAAAACCTTTTGAAAGTTGTGAAATATTTTAATGGACTGAGAGGATTAATGCATTTTTTAAATAATCTGTTATTTGGAAAGCACAAAGAAGAAATCTTTCTGGAATGTGATAGTTTTATGTTCATTTCTAGGGGTTCTTGACTTAGTTCCAGACAACACAACTTCTTATGCACAGTTTTTATTCCTATTTAGCAGCCTTATTGAGTGAGTTTAATCAGGTACATGCATGTCATATAATTAGTTTCTTGTCTTAGATATGATTTATAAATCAGGGGTTAGTGTGTTAAAATACAAAGGTTTGTGTACAAGGATAATCATTTAATGTACCCTTAAACATCATCTTAGTGCCAGGGGCTGGTTTCATTAAAGGGATCTGGCACATGATAAAGTCCATGGGTGTTCATAAGCTCAAGGCTGCAGCTTAGCTTGCAGTGGGAGGACCTCTCATCACTGCTTCAATGAGTTGGTCATCTGTATGAGGCTTCTGTCACTAGTTTTGACAGTGAGAACAAAGATCATAATTTAGTAGCTATATTAAAATGTTTAAAATGTAAGGCATTAATTGTATTATTCCATACTTCTTCCCAGAGGCAGCAGCAGCACAGTGTGGTATAATTTAATGAAGCTATCCATCATCTGATGCTTGGATGTGAAAGAACTTACCAAGTAGTAGTAGTAAGAAACAACTCCATAGTTCTTGTTTTGTCGGAAAGGGCACAACAAAACAGCTATGCATGTACCCAGGCTTCAGCAAATGCCTGTATATTGATCTGAAGTTAAAATATTGATAAGCCTCTGTTTTGACTAGGACTTGGGAAATTTTCTTGGAGTGAATGACACAATGCACAACCTGTGAAAGTTGGCCACAAGAGGTGGGATGCCTGTGGATTGAACATGTGACAAATGTCTATGCCATTGTGTGGCAGAGGCTCCATTCAGCAGACACTGCAGGGCTGATGCTTGGCTTCTGGCCCTAGTACATAATGCAGCAAGCAGATCTCAATAGCACCCATAATGTATCTTACACCTCTAGCACACTGGCTTTATTTAAGTCTGACTGATGTCTTAGGCAAGCTTCTTCATGCTTACTACACCATTTTACATTTTCATACTTTTTACCCCCAAGCACATAAATTTTTAAGAGAAAACACAACTACAGAAGTAAAGGTTCAAATTCACATAGTTTTCATTCCCTTTTTCTGATGCAGCTATGCTAACACATGCAGGAAGCAGAAGGTCCGTGTGAGTAATGTGGAAGAGCTCACATGCCACAAGTTCCCCTCCTTGCTCACATACTTCTTGGACCATGCAGAAAACTTCTAGCTAATAGCTAGAGGAACTGATAAATCATCTGCTTCTCTGGAGCACAAAAATACAACATGGTCTAGTAGTAAACCTTAGGAGATAGCTTAGCACCTAACGCCTTGTGCTACTGTGCCCTCTCAGTCTGGGAAGCAGAACTCTGCATAGTGAGAGCTACCAGGCAGGATCTTTTAACTGCTGGGGCTTAATGAACATCATGTGAAAAGACCTTTTAAAGGAAGCTGCTTAGAGTTTACTCCTGGTTTTAACAACCCTAGGGTAAACTTGTTGCTGCCTTCTTAAAAGTCCACTTGTGGATATACAGTGACTGCACATTCCACTTCTATGGAAACAACTGAAGTCTAACTGTCCTTCAGAGAAGGCCTCATTTCTGTCAGTTTATTCTAAGTTAGATGTGAATGAGGGGAAATTCTCCCACTTCTACTGCTTTAACTGGCATAACAGGACTGCATTTCTTGATCTCAGGTACTTGAACTGAATGACTAAATCAGTAAGCTTGGAGATTTATAGGATGAGCACTGAAGTCCTGTGAAAAAGATTAAAAAACAAAACCAAAACAACCAAAAACCAACGAACCAACCAACCAGAAACTTTGAGAAAGGTACCCCAATCGGACATGTAAAACAATAGGCAAATGAGTAGCTACGTTTGAAAGATCTGTGACCTACCACAGACAATGGGGCAAAGGTGTATCTGAAATTCGTTTTTCAATGCTTCTCGGTTGCTGCCAAGCACAGAATACTAAGATACCAATCTTCGCGATGCCATCTACCCTGAGCAATAAAAAACCCACCCTTAATTTAACAGGAGTCACCAGTCAGCTCCTGAGGCATAAACAGGCAGCTGAAGCACCGCGCGTAGGCTGACTTTACTGCTGGATGGAGCAGCGTTTGGCACAGGTTGAGGAGTTTTCATCACAGACCCAAATTAACTCCGGTGAAGTTGCTCCGCGCCTGCCAGCACCGGAGGAGCAATCTCCGTGTGGGAGAAGCGCCCGGCGTGCCACCCGCCGCCCTCCCCTGCCGGCGCCGCTCTGCCGAACAAAGGCGGCAGCGGCGGGTCCGCTTTGTGCGGCGCGGCCCGGGAAAGGGGCGAGCTCAGCGCTCGCCCGGAGCTCCCCGCCCCGCCGGCCCGGCCCGGCCCGGCTCGGCTCGGCTCGGATCAGCTCAGCTCGGATCGGATCAGCTCAGCTCAGCTCAGCTCGGCAGCGCGTCGGGAGGAAGCGCCGGCTGCACGGCGGGCGGACGGCTGCCAGCGGCCCGGGCCCTCCCCCGCCCCCGTCTCCTCCCCTCTGCCGCCGATCCTCCGCCCCCTCCGCCTTCCCCCCGCGGCAGCGGCGGCGGCGGCTTTCTCGGCCCCGGCTCCTCGCGCTTCTCCGCGGCTTCGCCTCGCTGCTCTCCGGGGGCTCCCGTGCCGCGCCGGCCAGGACGGTAAGGGCGAGGCGCGGC
>VXBU01013294.1:146365-276824 GCA_013400315.1 Bombycilla garrulus | reverse complement strand
GCCGGCGCGCAGCCCCGTGGGGTGGGTGCTGCGGGCGGCGCCCCGCCGGCCGAGCCGACTTCGCCCCCCGCCTCTGGGGCGGCGGCTTCGACCCGCAGCCCGAGAGCGGGTTCGCGGCGGAGCGGGTAGGGCGGTTTGGCTCCTCTGAAACGCCTCGCTAAATGGCAGGGGGAAACATATGGCCCAGGAGAAAGCCGCTGGAAGCGAAAGCTGTTGGACTGCTCCGAGTTATTTCCCCGAGTCGGTGCGTAGTGAGAACTTCCTCCCGGGATGCCCTTTCGGGGGGATGCGGGGCTGAGCACATGGCTGCCTCCCCTGGGTCTGCCCCGCGTCTGTCACAGCACCGCCTGCCATGGGGCCTGCCGGCGCCTGCTCTCCTTTCTGAGTGCTAATCTGACCTCAAGAAAACTTTAGCTGGGCGAGGGAAGGAGGCTGCTTCAAAAGGTAATTTACTTAAACGTGTTGGGTTTTTTTCCTGCTTTTTCTCCTTCCCTCGCTCAGGCCAGGCATCTGTGTAAAGGAGGGAAAGCAATGGTATTATTTGTCTCTAAGGGTCCAATATATATGGCAGCTGATAGTGCAGAGAAGAAGGTTAAAACTTGCAAAGACTTGGCACTGGCAAATTAACATCTCCAGTGAATCGTAGTGTTAACTTTTTAAGCTTGAATTATATGGTCCTATGAATGTTGATTGTTCCTCACGTTTAAAGCCTCTAGATACTCAGATATTTAAGGATGAAGCATATTCTTTGTGCTTGCAATGGCAATGTTGCATTTTGTAAACATCAGGACAACTTTTATCTTTAATATAGACCTTTTTATCACTCAGCAGTACTGAACTGTACTAAATACTTGTACTGTTTGTAAATCTGGTGCTGATTTGTTGGGTGGCTTTGCAAAGGTCACTTCAGTTCATCCAATACAGACTTTTTTTTGTAAAACGCTTGTATTGATTTAGTGTGGTACAGGGTCAGACTTGGCATTTATACGTTATTTCACATTTGTGAGAGTCATGCTTTATAAAGCAACTATTCCTTAGTTGTGCCTTGAAGCTTACTGGCAGGTCTTGGTGTGTGGTGTACAGGAGGTATGCAGCTTTACGGGCATCTAATGTTAAGTGTCCTACTTATTTAAAAATGTTGAGAGCTCTAAAAGGGTCAGTGTAATCCATACCACACATGCGCTCAACTGACCTAGAATTAACAGGATAAAACACTTTTAAGCACTTCTGGAGTGAAAGGTACGTTGCTATTTCCTCATGCATGGCTAACAATGACTTGCTTTTTCAAGGTGTCCTGTGCCATGCTCCCCAGTCTGGAGGGCGGCAGAACACCCACCGCGCTGCTGGAAAGGCTTGGCTTCAACTGGTGAGACTGGTCATGAGAGCGGAAGGCACCAGCAGCTGCAGATGCTCTGTGGGGAGATAAACATGGTGGTGTTGGTGGCCAGGGGAAGTGGATGCAGTGACCACCATCAATCCTNAGCGGAAGGCACCAGCAGCTGCAGATGCTCTGTGGGGAGATAAACATGATGGTTGGTGTTGGTGGCCAGGGGAGGTGGATGCAGAGACCACCATCGATCCCTGGTGGATAGTGGGCAGCCCTTGCCATGGTGTGGGGCTGTTGGAGCTGACAGAGCTGTGTGCCCTCTCAGGGCCCCCATTTCATGTGGGTTAGTAACTCAGCATGTCAGGTGCTATTTCATGCTGCGGTACTGAGTTTCCCCTCTGGGTTTCTGGAGGCAGCAGGCAGGTGCCTGTGTGCTGCTGTGTAGGTGCAAGCATACCAGGAATGTGGTGGTAAGTGTGATTTACTGCCTCGATGGGATTGATAGCCTGTGCCAGCAAGTTCACTCTGCTGCTCAGAAGGCCTGGACTGCTTTCATGCCAGTGCATCCACGTTAAGCAAATTGTATCACAAGCTAAAGTTTAGAGGGAAACCATGTTTTCCAGGTTCACGTGGAGATCATTCACTGTCACTTTGCTAGAGATGCTCTTTCTGTGTTGTGTTGTAGCAGTTGGCCGCTTGCATCCTCCTTCTCTGCCCCTCTTAGGCTTGTGGTGACCATGCTGAAGATTCAGTTGTTGCAGCACTTAATATAGGTGCAGTCTTCCACTGGATGGGAGATGGTTTTCCGTTAAAGGTTCATGTTTCTGTTTCAAAATCTGGAGGTCTAAGGTTGATTTACTGAGGCGAAACTCAGTCAAATTATAGGACACAGCTTTGCAAACATGTTTTGATTGCTCGGAGCTACAGGGTTCATTTTGGATAGTGTGCTAGTGTGTAAAGGGAAGGTGTTTCTCCAATGTGCTTTTCTAAGTATGTTTCCCTGTGCTGACTAGTTAGAAGTCAGTACGCTGAATTATCATAGGGTAGATTTTGGCCATTAATTGTAGTGGTGTGTAGAGTAAGTGAAGGCTTATGTTTACAGTCTGCCTAGAACTAGAGGGTGTATCTTTAAATTCTAGTCTCTCACTGGCTGACAGTATGTCTTGTTTTCTGCTGCTACATTACGGCTCCCTTCCATAAGGCCTTGAGCACACGTGTTGATCACCCACAAGTTAATAATTTTGAATTAAACTGAAGGGTAAGTATATGTCTAGTAGAAAGTGTTTTTCTTTCAAGGAAGCTTTATTTTATGTAGGGCAAGTTCTGAGAAGTTAGAAGAACTAGTTTGTTTTGTCCATGAAGCTAAAGGCCTGTAGGAGTTGGAGGTTTACATTAAAAGAAAATAAAAAGCTTGGACTGTCTTAAGTGGAAGGTAAAATAGCTGCTTGGAAACTGCATTTTCGGGAGGAGGAAAAGCTTGCCAAGTTGGGCTGTGGACCTTGCTGTGAGAATAAGATCCTGTGAGTTACCAGTAAACCTACAAGGAATGAAGTAGAGGAGGGGATTGATTGTTGGAGAGCAGAAGCTGCAGGGGTAGCATGTGAACTGCCAAAAGATAGAGGATGAAGAAATTTCAGATGAAGAGGGGGAAAAGAAATAAGAAGAGCAGGAGAAGAGAATTTGGCTATGATGTTGTGAGGACCAGGCTGTGTGAAAAATACTTGATGTCTCTAAAATTAGCAGTTCTTGTTTTAGTTGTTTAGTTTTAGATATGCATGAAGATTTGAATATGGGAGAAGTGCAGAGTGTCAAATGGAAATGACTGGAATAAATGTCTTATGTCTGCTTCCAGTCAAACTAAACCTAAAGGTCTCTGCTTTTGGGCTCTGAAAGAGCTGGTGCAGGGCGCTGGAGCCAGGTTAAAAAATAGAATTGGGTGTTATCTGTTAGGCTTAAGGTAGCAGTTGTGATAGAACAATAGCAAAAGATGTATAGTTCCATTTCTTTTAAAAGGAGAAGAGAATAATATCTTCACACCTTTTACTCTAATCACGATAGAATTCAAGGATTTAGAATAAATTTGGAATGGAAAAAGTAATTAAGTATACAAAGCTAAGTGGAAAACAGGATAAAATGCATCATGTATTTGCTACAATTAGGTCATGGGAGACTAAAGTCATATTATTACTGGTTAAATACTGAATGTTCTAGACAATAGGAGCAGAATGCTTCTGTTCCATGTGTATTCATCAAAAATAACTAAATTGAAAGTGTGAGGCTTAGCTAAAGGTGTCTCCTGCAGGAGAAATTATGAGTTTTCCTGCCTAAATAAAGGAATTATTCATGTCCTGCATCAGTATTAGTGGGGAGCTGGTCTCTTTTCTTTACCATACTGCCTGAAATAACTATATGAGAAGGATGATTGCTGATGAAGCAAAGTTGGGAAATGTAGTCAGCACTGAGGTGGGTTGGATTATTGCACAGGAAGAATTGAATGTCTGTGATGACTGAAACAATAGGAATGACAGGAAGTTAAATAGCTCTAAAAGCCAAGTTATCTACTGAGTGATTATTAGCACACATCTGCTATCAGCTGGCAAGTCATCCCTTAAAGCGGGTTTGGAGGAAAAGGCCTGACCACCATAGTCCAACAGGGATGACTCTTATTTGATACTGACCATTAAAAAGGAGCAAACGTGGTGCTCAGGAAGAGCTCTTCAGTGATGATAAGCAAGTTATTAGGCAATGTATTGACGTGACTTTGTGTCAAATTCTGTACATAGTTCTGGGCACTTATGTGCAGAAAATATTAAATCCTAGTGGAACATGTAGATGGACATCTAAGCTACAAAGATCATGTAGCGTGACCAGTGGAGTTAAATGAGAGACCAAAACTTAAACTGCTCTGGCTTTTGTGTCTTAGTAATGGCAGAGATGGGAGATAGCAGCTGCTTGGAAATTCCCTGGGGCAAATTCTTGGAGGAGAGGAAGGGTCATAAACTGAAAATTCATCTGTGATTTTGGGTTAAAAACTTGATGTACAGAGGGGTAATTTGATGAACGAATACAAGAATAATGTACATTGGGAATTCAAAAGGAGTTTCCTTATTGTCAGATTTTGGATGTCTTCCTAGCTGTGTGTATCCTGACTCCCAGCGAAGTATCGAAGTTTGCATGTGAATGTTCGGGAGCTGAGCAGTTCAGGTAACTGAAGCTGCCATATTTTATGCTTTGGTGTTCACAGTTAATCAACAGAAATAGAAGTCACTTCAGAAAAGGAGGTGTGACAAGCAGAAGCACTTATATTTGGGGAGCGTGTGCTATCTAGTCGCATGATGGTGGATGGAATTTATAGCAAGTAAAAACACTTATCTATGACATTAGTAGCTGTTTTGTTCTCTTTTTAGTGCATAATGGAGTGGAATGAAGCTTAACTCATAAAATATTAAAGATAGCCACAAATTAATATATGTGGGACAGAAAAAGCATAAATGGACATGCAGGCTGGAGGTCAGGTTGGCTGACCTGCACCTATAAATAAATAAAAGGGTTCTCCTGTCGAGTGAGTGCCTATCTTTATCCTCTGCCTGATTTCATGTTCTCTGGTCTCAGGAGTATTTCATGGCACTGGCTGCACCCTCTTGTTGGGGACTGAGCTCCTGGGAGTAGGAGACTGCCTGGGGAGGGACCTGGGCAGAGCTTTGTGTGGTGGATGAAGTGCAGAGCTGTTGAAAACCCGAGGTGGGGGCTCCCAGCTGGGTGATGTGTGCTTGTCTGTGGCTTCATTTCGCAGTACCTGACCCAGGTGTTGGTGCTGAGCTATGCAAAGGCCAATGCGACCTAAGCACTGAAGAAATTGAGGTATGAAGAGTGCCAGTTGAGACACGCTTTCTCTAGAGACAATGTGGAGGACTTGACTGGTACACTGTAGAGACATGTGCCCTACTGAAGGTGTAAGGATTGCATGTGTGGTTTGAAGGCTATGCCATGTTGACTTAGTTTGATCTTTGCTATAACATCAGTCTGTGTGTTTATAAGCTGTCCTGTGGCTGGTCTGTGTATGCCCAGTGAAACTTCTGGAAGTTTTGAGATGACTTCAGAAAGAAAAAAAATACGTCACCTACATGAATGTATTCTGAGAAGAACCTTTGAAAAAATAAGATGGTTTGAGTGTGTTTGTACATCAAAGCAAGATCAATATCTTGATATTGCTTTATGACTATTTGTTTTGAATTTATAAGGCAGGTATCTTACTTCCTTAGAAATAATCCAGTTACAAACTCCCTTCCAGTGTAATTTATTAAAAATTCGAACTGTTGAATTTTAGGTGTTTGCTCTAAATGCCTGTTTATTTTTTGCTTTAAAGAGGAGCTATGTAATGAACTCAATGTGTCAAGATGCCAACTAGGAAGTAATTGTGAAAAGATTCTCTTGAGCCATCAGAAGAATAATTAAACAGTCCCAGGGAAAATTGAATTTATTGTTCTGGTAGCTTTTAGCATGCATTATTAGGCTGTTTGCTTACTGTTATTTTTCATTACTGCTATTGCCTTATGCAAGTATTGGGTGTAATGAGACTAAGGCTGTGCTGGGCATTATAACATCTTTCACTTGACACAGCCTTTAAGTCCCAAATATTAGTGGATGAGGTGGAAAAGTTATTTCATATTTACAAGGGAGAGGTTCAACCTGAATTCAATCAGTCTTTAGCAAATCCAAGAGCAGAGCACTTGTCTCTTGATGCTTTGTTGTGTTATTTAAAAACAAAAATCACTCAAATAATTTCCTGTTACAATTGGAGATCTTGGAAAGGTCTGCATTAAGAAATGGGAGGAAATGTTT
Source organism: Bombycilla garrulus (assembly GCA_013400315.1). Taxonomy (NCBI): domain Eukaryota; kingdom Metazoa; phylum Chordata; class Aves; order Passeriformes; family Bombycillidae; genus Bombycilla; species Bombycilla garrulus. The sequence goes on along the minus strand of VXBU01013294.1, from coordinate 270,655 downwards.
GAAGTCCTTATTAGACAGGGAAGATAATAACAGAGTTGAGTATTGTCTGAGTTGTCTTCATCCACTGCCTCTCCATGGTATTAGACAAGTCTGTTTTAAGTAACTACCCAAATTCATGAGTGGACCCAGACCTTTGGATTTGTAATGACCTTTGTATGTTGTCTCTCTCTATTTGACAAGTTAATCTGTGCATTCTGCGACTTGGGAGGTCAGGCAACCACGAGGAAACTGTTTCTCATGTATGCATGTGCCTGTATAGATATATGCATTTTAAATTAGGATGGAGGAGAATCATTTAAGTATTGCTTGAGATGATGGTGATGATGATAATATACATTTTATTTGTACTTTATTTCTCATATATATAAAACTTAATGTTGCTGTGATATGTTTGTCAATCTGTTATTTGTCTCCCTGTCTAACTCCAGTGCGTTTAGACCATTTTTAAAATCTTACTTAAGAACCTTTTGTCACTTCAAGATTATATTTTGAAAAATTAATATTTATTACTAACACTTGTAAATTGCTCATGTAAGTACAAGTAAGTAATGTGATACATTCCTTGCATGTTGTATTTAATTGTAAGATTCTTATTATCTGTGTTTTGCCTTTCTGAGCTGCAATATTGATTAATTTTATTACTGTTGGGTTGTTCTAGTGTGTTAGTTCAGGTGTTGAATGATAATTGCAGTGGGTGTCAATCCTGGATGAATTTAAATGGTAGGCATTGTGAACGGGACTTCATGGTTTGCTTTTGCTCCATTTGGATAGATGTCATTTTATCACTGAAGATCACTTTTGATCATCTCTCTACATAATAAGACTTGATACAAAATGTAGGGACTTACTGATAAGTCAGTTAATTTTATTAATTAGTATCTGATAATCAGAAACTAAAATCACAGTTCCATAATATGTGGTTTCTGCAATGTGCTTGTACAAATGCTTGGGGAATATGCAGATGTGAATATCTGCTTATTCAGATTTCCCGCAAGGCCTCCATATACACTTTACTAAAGGATTTCAGGTCCATTAGTTAATTTTGTCTTTATTTATTGTTGCAATGCTGTCTCCATCTTGCCCTCTTTTCTGTGCAAGTTTGGGGTTTACTCCTGTTGTAATACTGGGTCCTATTTCCTGCAAATGAAATGATGCTTATTAGGTTGAGCTTCAGAACTTCTAGCTCGAGTGAACCCCCCAAATCTGTTGTGTATTTAAAACCACAGATTTCAGGTCTTTCCCCTTCATGCCCCTTTCTTTCTGTTTGATAGACTGTGAGGAAAAAGACACTCACTGTAATGAAACAGCATATAGGAGTATTCAATATTTTCTTTAATTTGGAGAGAAAAGTTATTTTCCTCTGATCTTTACTGTAGCTGTTTAAGGTGCTCACTTGTGACTAAAATAAACAAATTTGTTTATTTAGAAAATAAATCTTGATTTGTTTTTTGATGGCCTGTTTGTTATAGTATGTTTGTGTTATCACACAGATTTCTTTTAGGACTGAGAACTCTTGGTTTTTTCTTTTTTTTTTTCTTTTTCCCTGTTTAATTGAAAGATGATCAGTATCATTTCTTTCTTCCTTCCTTCTCAATCTCCCTTAAACCAAAACAAACCCTTCAGTCCTTAAACAAAAGTGTCTTTGTTTTTACATTTGTTTTATGAAATTGCTTGAATCCTTTGGGAAAAGCTTTCCTCTCACAGGAAGAGAGGAAAAAAAACCTCCACCCTTCTAAAGCCAAAAACAGCAAGCCTCCTACCAGACATTACTTTGTTTTGCTATATGAATAGTAGCAGATTGCATAAAAAAAGCAATTTCTCATCTTAATGAATGAAAAGTGCAATTGCAGAAATGCACACAAATAGACAAATGGTTTTCACTCAGCAGATGTAAAATTGGTAGTATTCAGGGCAATAACTTGCTGCACGCCTTTCTGGGAGCTTCTTCACATTGTTGCTATTGGGAGTGAAATTTTAAATGGGTATACTGTTGTTCTGAGAAGTGGGACCATCAGCTTCTCTTTGGCCTTTCTGATTTTATTTTATTTTTTTGGATACTATTTATTCCTGAAAGTCTCTTGGTTCTACACCTTTGTGCTGTTCTGATGCTGTGGCCCCATTTGTGAAGCCATCCATCCTGGCATACTAGGCAGTTGTGTGAAACACGCTCTCCTGACCTAGGAACCTGGAAACTGGCAGCAAATGTGAATTAAATGAGAGATTGGACCAGGAATTATATGAAGTATAACCCTGCTAGTTTGTCTACATCAGCTTTATCCAGAATATATTCTAAAGAACAGAAGTGTTAATGAGCTTAGAACAAGATTATTGCGGCAGACCTTCTCCCAAATGTAATGAAGATGCAAAATTGAATCAGTGGCCTACTATTCATGATCACCTGTATTATTATGCAGGCTGGAAGGATCAAGGATGAAGAAAATTTTTCTGAGTAAATGCTGAATGTGAATGAAAAAATAAGGAAGCTTCCCTTAAGACCAGGAGGTAAGGGCTTATGTTCTGAAGAGTGAGAAATCAGACACTGGGCTAAAAAAATTGATACAGAACTGTCCTGGAGGACCCCTCTGTAAGCATTATATGGAGCATTAGGAATATGGTGGCCTCCGTGGGTTCTGTGGCACCTCACATCTTAAGCAGCTCTTGAGTTTTGCTTGATATTTCCTCTGTTGGTGCCCTGCATTGCTACTGTCCTCCTTCTGTCCCCAAAGCCCATGCTGTGTCAACTTTATAGCTCATGCTGGGCTTCCATGTGTGTGCAGCCTGTGCAGTCACCGTGATTTGATTGGATGCTGTGCAGCTGTGAAACAGCTGTGTCCTCATGACTGCCTTATCCATAGTGTCCTGGTGAAACCTGCATGGCTTACTTTTTTATATCGTAACCTTGCAGGTACACCTCCTTGTGCTTCCAGTGCCTGGGAAGAGAGCTGTGTGCTCTGCAGTGCCTTCTGGAGTAGCATCCATACCTCTTATAAATAGGCATGTGCAGAGATGATTATACGAATGTTCATCTTATGTCTGAAACATTTTTAAGTGCTCTTCCTGAAGACTAGACCAGAGAATTATAGGCTTTGGAGAGATAGAAGCTGAATTAACTTGTGCTTTGCTGGCTAAGCTGCATTAATGTTTTCATTACTTGGCCTAAAATGCAGTAGGCAAAAGCTGTAGGGAGAAGCCTTGTCCCCCAGCTATATGCTGAATTTAATAAAATACTGAATTTCTCCTTCTAAACTCTCATTATCCAAGAACCTTTATGAATGTATCAAATGATGCTGTTTAGATTTTGCAATCAACTAATTTGATTTCCATAATACTTCTGGATGATTGTTACTGAAAAGTTTTTTTTATAAGGTGCCTTGCCCCAGTATGAAATCAGGTCCTCACACTCCACTTCCTACATATATGTTACTAGATTGTGTGGGCTGTGCTGCTCAGCCAGAGAGCAGAGAGGAATATTTGCCGCCTGTGCTGTCATTGTGGTCAAGGCTAATCAAATGCTACTAGTGACAGTAAGGCTTGCTTTACTGATGAATAGCAGGATGGTATTACATGTTTTGCTCAGAGGGGATCAGCATAGATGCTGAGTAGAAGAGCTGCCTACCCTACAGATCCATGCTCACTCTCACGTACCCTTTGTTTGAGTTTGCTGTGTGCCCGGAACACTTGCCCTGAAAACTCTGTTCCCTGTCGGTGTTGCAGCTGAGCTGGGACAACCAAGTGCAGACTGGAAGGACGAAGACTGGTATCCAAAAAATCCCTTGCAGTGGACGTGGTTAGTATTGCAGCTCTGCAGGCCAGAGATTGTCACATGTTGCTGCAGGTTCAAGCCTGAAGGAATTGTGTATGAGTTGGACATGAAGGCAAGGAGGCAGCTTGTATTCTGGTAGTTGTGATACAAATACTGTCTAATGCAAAGTTGCCTGCTGTGAGGTTCCAGTCTTTCTCCTACGTCTTTCCCATGTCTTGAACTTCTACTAATTTAAAGCTGAACTTCTAATGAGAAGCAAAAAAACCTGTTCCTTAATCAGTGTGATTTGCTTTCATGGAATACTTCATTCAACTTAGTGCAAATTGTTAAAGCCATGTTATGTTTGAAAATTATGTCAGCTCTTCTTGACATTGAACCAGACAGAAGAGTGCTGACAATCCCCATGAAGTCTGCCTTCAATGAGGTGTAATTTAGTGCCATAATATACTGAGAAAGAAGCAATAACGTAGTCTCCACGTAGTCCTTTTGGCATTTTAGTTCTGGAGTTGCAACTGTGGATTTCCCATTGTTTCCTTAAAACCTTTCTCTCCTTAATAGACAATATATAGAATACCAAATTCCTAAAATTCACTAAAAGTGTTGTTAGAATAACTGATACATTGGGGTGGAGATAATGGCCTGTTGTTCTTCTGCAGAACAATCACATGGGCACAAGTTATTTCTTCCTTTCTTTCTTTGAAGTTGTTTTGCAGAGTTACACAGAAATGCAGAGATCTTAGACTGGGATTTTTCTCAAGTCAATGTCAGAACTCACTTTTTCATAACTGCAAAGATTATGGTCTTTGACAACAAGATAAACAGAGCTGATATGAGGTATATCTTGTCCACCAAGATGAACAGCTCTTACAAATTTTTTTCCCTGATCAACTAACTCATTGACATGGCAGTTAATAAAAGTGTAAATGAGAATGTCAAACTCTGTGGTCACTGCCCTCCCTATAAGCTTCACTGGCACCTACAGTGAGTGTTTTCCAAGGGTAAGGAAGAGGCAGAGCTTGGATATGGTGGAGGGAATTGCAGTGCTAGAGTATGGCTGAGTTAATTGTGGCTTCTGTGCTGTGTACCTCTGAAGGCTTCTGACAGTGAAAGGAGTGTTCCATTGGGCTGTTGTCCAGTTTCTCTTTTTTTAATATTATATCTCTGATCACAAATTCAGACTTTGGCAGCTTAGACTATAGGACAACTTCTTTTCCGATGGGAAATTACAGAACATACCTGCTTACATGTTCTCAATTACATGATGATTTTAACTAGCTCTTTTCTCACTTGGGGAGAAAGAGGATATATTCTTCATGAAAAGAGATGTATTCTACATGGAAACCGTGTACAAGGTTTTCAGATGATTTAAAAGCACATTTCAGGACAGATCAGAGTTATCTTGATTTATATATTTGGTGTTCAGCCTGACTATGTACAAAATGTAAAGTGAAATAAAATTTAAGATGTCTAGTTTATTATGTTGTCTACTCATAAAATAGATCTAAGTGTTCACAAGGGAAAATTTTCTTGGGAAAAGGATTCACATGAAGTACTGCCTTATTGTCTCTGTCGTTACTTTTCTGTTTTAATTTTTTTAATTTTTTTTTTGGTTTTTTTTTCCTTCTAACAGTGCCTTGGATGTGTATTCAAGCTAACCATTAATGCTTCATTTTTGATGTCTGTAGTACTTTTACCTGTATGCTAATGTATGTAGATGAACAGGCCAGGACTTGACCTATATAATACAAATGCCTTAATTTACTCCTATGTGCATTCCAGGGTGTGGGTATTTAAATAAAAAGTGAAGAGAAAAGATGAGCTGGTGCCTGACACAGTAATTCCAGCTGGAGACTGATACTTGTGATAGGGGGGCAGCTATCAACATAGCCCCCATTTGATGCTGTGTTTTCCCACTCCTGCTGTAAAGGCAGCTCGTAGAAATGCATCTGCAGCCAGGCAGAGGCCAGGGACCTGCTTGGGCAGAGTCATTCCTCAGTCCTCTGTCCCATCTTGGTGGCAGGATGCATGTGTTGGGCTTGTCCTGGCAGCAGGGTGCCCCTTGCAGCTGTGCTTCCCGATGATCTTGGAAAGGGGCAGCCCCTGGAAAGGAGAGGGCCTCCCTGCTGTGCCCCAAGTTCAGGCTTCCTGCAGGAGCCCACAGCACATGGCCTGGCCTGCCTCTCCCCTGGATTAGGGCATGGCTGGTCTCTGGGTTGGACCATAGGATCTACCTGGCCATTCCTCCTGAAGCCTTTGGTGTCTCTCACCTCTGGTTCTGTAATGGGCACTTAACAGGAGAACCACAAATGATTCATTGGATGCTGTGCCAGGAATTCAGCCTTGCAGAGTGCTTGCAGGTCATAGCTGAGATTTTGCATCTTAAATAGAGAGAAATAACAAATCCTTCACATTAAACAGTATGAGAATACAAAAAGAACATTTCCAGGAAAGCATGCATGCATGAGATCGGGAAAAGGAGTTGATCTGGTTTCTGATTTTTGCCATTAACTGTGGGATCTGCAACATTCCTCAGCAGCCCAGTATGTGGATGTCTGCAGGTAATCTTGAGTCATCTTGGAGACAGAAGATTGAATCCTCTATCCCTCAGTATTCTTTCTGTAACATGATGGTGTCCATATGTGTCCACACAAATAATATTCTTTGTTTAAAAGTCCTAAATGTTTCTGTAGGGACCTGATCTAATCTTCTAGATGAGCTTTCCCTTTCTGCATCTGGTTTGAACTGAATCTGGGAAACAGTTTCAGTACGTGGTCTGCATCCAAAGGAGAAGCGTTGCTCCTCTGAGGACTGTTAGCTATGGTAGGAACGCAGCCTTTAGCAGGAGGGCTGGGCTCAAACTCTTGCCCTGCGCTGTGCTTTGAGAGGTTGTCCATGAATTCTGAGCTACAGCATTGCTCCCCCACATCTACTGAAGGGTGCTGAGCAGACTGGTGACAAGGCAGACTGAAGTGTGCACCCAATGAAAGGTACTCCCCAGGTCCCTCTCCCAGGTTCTCTGCTGAAATATCTGAAGTGTTCTTACTTTTATCTTCTTTTCAACCCTCTGAGTTTGATTGTCTGGAAATAGTTACTTGTATAAGTTCTTGCTGGTGGTATAAGATAGCTTGGCAGCATCTATGAGAAAATAGTTATATGGAGAAGAGGTTATTTTGAGATTTTTGTCTTAACTGGAAAAGTACCAAAAACTGGGAAGTGCAAAATGCAAGTGGTTTTTTTCCCCTGAAATTTCACACCACTTTTCAAAATAAATTCTTCTGCCTTTAAGTGGGTGAGTCCTTGCTCAGAAGTAGTGATTCCCAAATGTTCATATTTGAGCCAAGAATAAAATCTCTTTTTATGCAGTCTCTTCTGAGCCTGCCTTTGAGAAAGAAAGAAAGAATTTAGTCTTCTTTTAGAGACTTTATTCTCTTTATAGATCATAATGAGTTTGCTTTTCAAAGGAAAAACTGAGAATTGCAGTGGAGGGGCTCTGTTGTATCTTGGCTTGATTTTATGCAGGATAAAGCTGTTTAGTATTTAATACAGTAAACTGTTTAAAAGGATAAGTTATATAATTACCATGAACTTTTAAATAAAGATTAGTATTAGTACTTGATTGTCAGTCAAGGCTGTGGCTTTGTAAGTAGGAAAATGATTGCAGATATAGTCAGAGCTTTTTAAGATTTTTTTCCCCTTTCTTTTTGTTTATACTTATTTGCATATCTTAATTATGTAAACATCTTCAGTTTGGAAGCTGAAATGCTGTTTTATTTCTCCAAGTGTCTTTTAGTATGAGCTCAGTGAGTTGTTAACTTGCCTCTGACAGTTTCTTCATAGTTAGATATGGCAGCTGATGTCTGACGGTTTTAAAATAATAATGAATGCCATAAAATTCTTTGTTTATTTACTGATGTGATCCTGTAGCTTGATTTCCAATGAACAAGCATCCATATGGTGCATGGGAATAAGTAAGTTGTCCCTTGCTCTGTGATACCTGTTGCTGGACTGCAGCTGGCTCTTCAGGCAGTAGAAGAATCTTGTGGTAGAGTATGAAGTGGTATGAAACCACTCCTGATGGCCATCAGCTTGACATGTATGCGTGAGGGAAAGGTCAGAAAATAGCCTGCAAACATTTCCACTTCTCACAGTGTTGAATTGTGGTTTTATTATTGTCAGTATTTGGCTAGTAATGGGGTAGGGGTTGAACCCAGTTTATAGGTGTAGTTCACCAAGTTCAGTTCTACTCCAAGAGAAACAGCACCAAATGCAAGCAAAATGTCTCTTGCTCCATTAGCATTTAAACTTTTGTAACAAAATGACTTAGGATTGAAAGCAGTAGCTTTGGTCTCAGAGGCAAACAGATGCTTCTCAAAGCTGCCACATAGGAAAGTATATTGGTCTCTGGTCTCTTTTTACTGTACTCTATGCTAAATTTATAATCACAGAAACCCCTCCCCATGCACATTTTAGTAGTGACCCAAACTTTCTGTTTGGGGTACAAAATGGATCTGTGGACTTGAGAAGGTTCATTTAGCTCCCAGGTGCACCAGAAGAGCTCCCAGATAGAGGCAGCCAGGATTCCTGAGGTCCCAAGCGCAGCTGGAAGTTTCCTCCTGCAGCCCCTAATGTCATAATACAAAAGTATCAGAAAAGGTTGTGTGAGGCAAAAGGAGATGATATTTAAAGATTAGCCTTGTTCTTTTATTAGTCATTTTACAGCATCAGATAAATGATAATATTATTTAATTTTTAGGGGAATTCCATTGTATTTGAAGGATTCTTCCTCTGCTCCTCAGTTGGTGGGGGCCTTTACCAAGTGGGTACACTTCATTAGGTAATACAGGAATTTACATAAATGTGATGCAAAGTTCACAGGGTAGAAGTGTGGTATGGCTGTCAACTTGAACTGTTAAATGTGTTCACAGCAAGAGGGTTTTTGTCTTGTTTTTATCTTTTCTTGAGTTTTTTCTTACTGTCAAGTCAATCCCCAGGAATGATGGGTTGTGCATGTGTCACATCCGGGTTATCATTCTGGCAAAATCACTGCCAAACTGATGTGCGTGGTTATTGTTTGGTTTTTTTTGGAGAAGGCACATACTCCACTTCCTAAGACAAAGAGAAACTTTTCTCAGAGAAAACTTGATCTCTTTGTAAGTGCTTTTAAATCCTGCCTGTGTATTGCAGGTGCATGCCCAGACCACATGCTGCCTGGTGACTGCTACTTCTGTGAACAGAAGGATTAGAATAAAGTTGCAGCCTTAATCCTGAGTTTCCTGCACTGATTCATTTAACAGTCTTATTCTTGTTTAGTTGCCTGTGTATTAAAAAGCATGTTTCTATTTACACTTGCTGTCACAAAAAAAATAAAAGAGGGACTTACTGTGGTATTTTGGTTTTACTGTTGATGAACTGTATAAAGATTTGTGCCTTTTTTTTCCCCCAGACTCTTCACAAGGTAGTAATTAGCCATGTGCTATGCAAATTCATGTAGAAAACAAATTGGTTATGTGTTAATTCAAACTAAATTACAGCAATTTTATATTTAGGTTATTTTAAAGTGCCTAAATTATTTTGGATTTGAAGTCTTAAGTATTTTTCAATGCATGCCTTTGTCCCCTCTTTGTTACTTTCAAACTCCATAGTAAATGTATTAGATTTCTTGTGTACAGAAATAGATGCTATAATTTAAAAAAAAAAACCCAAACCAACAGTGTTTGTCTTCTTCAGGGCTTGAACTGACCTGTAGAATTTTGTGAAATGTGAAAAACAATTGTTCACTGTTTTAGTGGTCTTGCTTTATGTACTCTTAGGATCATTTTGGTTTTAAATGTGGTATGCAGAAACTGAACTGCATCTAAGATTTAATATTGGCCAGGCCAAGATCTTGTAACTAAATTTGTTCAGCAGTATGTTTAATTAACAAGAAATTGGTAAGAGACTGTTTTATCTTTATGCAGATTTTTTGTTTGTCCTTGAAAGTTTTGCATTTAGGGAGCTGTTTAAATCATCTGTCTTTGTAAGTTAAATCAATAGCAAGCATACAAGATGGTTTAAGCATCGAAAATTAGTTTCTTGATATTCTAACAGATTTAAAATAAATATTTTTGAATTGTGTAGTTATGGCGTAAGATGGGTTTTTGATGAAAGAAAACGTACTAGAAGCATATGTTTGTGATGGGTTAATTTTTTTTTCCCCAGGTTTTTTTATCTTAATTTCAGTTTCTTTACCAGTCTATTGCAAAACTGGGCTTGGTGCCCTGGTGTGTCCTCTGAGGGATGTGTGAAAATGTAAAGTCAAAGTTTTAGGGATTTCAAAACCACTAAGTCAATAAGATGTTTAACATGGAGTTGGAGTTAATTTATATTTGGGTGGTACAAAAGTATAAATCTGTGGCTAAGGTGAACAAGAAAATGTATAGAGGTAAATGAAGTTACAGGGGGTTGCTGGGGGCAATTTCAGATGTTGACAATTTCACTGATGTGTTTCTGTGAAATGATTGCTGGTGTTCCCTCATTCTCACCACTCAAAAAGGTGCTTAAGTGAAAATTAAGCCTATTGGGAGGAAGTGCTGATTAGCTCTTGTGTCCCATATGACAGAGTCAGGAGCTTGCCCCCCTGCATGGGGAGGGAAGGGAGGATAGGGAATTCTTCCATCTCTGATCCATATATTTGTAATCTCCTGCTGTTATTATTCAGAGGCCTAAAAATATATTGGATTCAGCTTCAGAAAGAAGATTGAATACATGTTATTGTAGGAACAGTGGTTTAGGTAGTTTAGGCAAGAAAGCAGCTGTTGTGTAAAAATGTCTGCATAAGTGTAGAGTCTTCCTTTGAGACAAATAAATTTGTTTTCTATACAATTGAGTGCTGTTGTTTTTCTTTTTTTTCATTTCCTAATAGAAGCTCAGCAGTAAGCCTTGACCACAGAATAAATTCTTTATCCTGTGTGATTTGTGTGTGTTTGTCTTTTAAATCTGTTTAACAAAGTAGTGCAACAAATTTGGGATTAGCAATGTGCTAGTTAGCTTTGCAGGAGGAAGCTGGGACAGAGAAATGGGGAATCATGTTTTTTGCATTAGGTGTGATGAGCTGACACAAAGATTAGCTGTATCGTGCATTTCTTTTCAAATGGTTCCTGACCTCATGGGTTCAAGGAAGTTGTGATTCAGCTGCAGCAGGATAAATTTGGCAAAGAAAATAAGCATGGGTTTTGTGCTGATTTGTATATTGGCAGAAAGATATTCTCAGCCTGTAGGCTTTCCTTCTACTGCTCACAGATTTAAAAATAAGGTTGATTTAGTGCCAAATGTCTTTTGTAACACATGCCCTTATATTGTATTTTAGTGCTTTTTACTGTTTGTCATGCCTTTATTTTTCCTCTGGCTCTGCTCTGACACATATGATATGGAGGGCTGTAAATGCAAGTAAATCAGGTAGTGCTGACTAAAGTTTCTGGTATGTTATGAAATATACATTTTAAATTTCAGTAACATGAAATCTGGACTGTAAAATCCCGCTTTTAATCTAGGCTTATTTGGTTAGGCTATGTTAAATCTACTCCTAAAAATACTCAAGCTTTTTTATTTTATTATTATTATTTTCATTCAAGATCAAATCTCTTTGAACTATGTAGACACGCGCACCTGTGCTCATTTTAATCCCTGTGTAGTTTTCATCAATTATCACAGCAGGCAAGAAGAAAATCAAATTGTAAAATGCTTTTGAAAAGTAAATACATGCAACTTGGGGTTCGGCTTTCTGTTTTAATCAAACATCATCTGTATTCATGTTCTTAGACAAAGCTGGGTAAGGGAGAAGCACAAAAAGCCTTTTTTTTTTTTTCATTGTGAAATACCTGTTTTGAAGTGCTCTGCCATATGATGAGTGTACTGTGTCTGTGTTTGTAGAGGAAGGCTGTATTGTGTGTGAATGTGCTTTTTTTAAATTTATTTTTAAGCTGGAGAAAATCTAGGTCAAGGGATTTCATTCTTATTAATAACTTAAAGCTTTATTCCTCAAAAATTATCATCTGTGGCTAGAAAGCTTCCTCACTGGGGAAGCACTGTTGCTCTCAAACATGGATGGGAGCATTTTCCTTTCCATCAGGGTGTTAAGATGTTCACCTGAGAATCACAATCATTTAGTTTTGAAAAGACCTCTGGGGTCATTGAGTCCAACCATTAACCTAACACTGTCAACTGAGTGCACTGCTAAACCATGTCCTTGAGCACCACATCTACACAGAGGTATGGTGACTCCATCACTTCCTTGAGCAGGCTGTTCCAATGCCTGACAGCTCTTTTGGTAAAGAAATTTTTTTCATTGTCCAGTCTAAACCTTCCTTCACACAGCTTGAGGCCATTTCCTCTTGTTACTTGGTAGAAGAGACTGACTCCCACCTGGCTACAATTTCTCAATAGTTGTAGACAGCAGTAAGGAAGCCTCTCAGCATTCTTTTCTCCAGACTAAACAATCCCAGCTCCCTCAGCAGCTCCTCATAAGATTTGTGCTCCAGACCCTTCACCAGCTTTGTTGCCCTCCTCTGGATGTGCTCCAGCTCCACCCCAATATCTTTCTTCCCCTGTGTAATTTGAGCTCCATCACAAAACCTCATAGGAGCCTGTTCTTTGTGTGTTTGTCAGTGTGGGGCCAAGCTTGGGGCTGGGGGCTCATGGCATTTCCCCTTACCTACTGTCCAGCTCCGTGCCATGTCCCCAGCCTCCTGACCCATGAGTGACCACACTCTACCCAAAAGAGGTCTTATGGTGTTGATATAACAAAGTGGGCCACGGACTGAATTTTTTGCTTTCCTGCAAACATACATCACCATCGGCAAAATAAACAAGTGAATATGGAAGCTTGCCAATTGTAGTTCATTGGGAGATGCTAAAACGTGGAATCTCTCACTTGGCCTTGTCTAGCTTTCCTGTTCCTCTTCCTCAGCAGCTACTGCCGTGTGTGTTTAGCTGCACAGCACCAGTGTCTTGGCCTGGTATTATATATCTAAACTGAAAACACTGAGAAGAGTACTGTTAAACTGGAAGAATAGAGAAATTCTTGGCTCTTAAAGATAGAGTAATCTGCTGTATTAGAGGTTTAAACAGACTTGGGGAAAATAGTTGTATGAAGCCTTTAATTTTATCCTTATCTTTTGTGTCACCCTATACCTGAAAGAAAAGGTAGGTAAATTAGCATAATTAATCATGGAATAACTTACACAGAGGGAAAGTAATGAATTTTCCACCAATTTGCAAGTTATGTAAAACAAGATAAGAGTCTTCTCATAAACATTCTGTTTGTGAGCTACTGACAAAAAAAAAGGTTAATTTAGATGCCCTCTGTTGTTGTTCAAACAATTTTAAAATTGTTTCTGGTGTAGTTCCTTCAAACATTTGGATTTAGAACTCTAGTCTGTATTTTGATGTCTGGAAGTGTATGAAAGAAGGACTTGAGGGAGAAAAGGTAATTTTTAGTTAAAATGTTTGTGTTAAGGATCCCTGTATTGACTTTCTTTTTCTCCTGTTCCTGTCCAAGATCTTGTGGATGTAGAGAGATTGGACAGGAGACTGTTTGTTTATATGCTGCTACAGGACCAGCAAAACTGGGTTTCTGCAACAAGACGAGAAATCTATTTACTGCTTTCAAAGGAGATCTTGCTATTTGTGGAGTTGCAGGTCCCAGCTTCCCAAAGGGAGATGTGCTGAAGCTTTAGACATTGTAGTCAGCCCATGTGATTAATATAATTGCATCTTTGTGAATAACTTCTGTAGATGTGAAGCAGACTTTGAAGCAAGTCAGTTGACACCCACACAGAACCAAATTATAACATCCTGATTAAATTGCTGTGCAGTGGAAATGCAAAAGTATTGTCAATACAAAGAAAGTTTGTTCCCAGCAACTCTTAAAGGGTTGAAATATACTTGAAATTTGCTGGATTAGAAAGTTAACCTGCATAGCTAACTAACATAGTTATTTGCATGTAAAATGAGCAAAGATTATCAAGATCATTAAAACTATAAAACACATGAAAGAATGTCAAATGTATTTTAGGAATATCTGTCAAATTCTGTTCACATCCCACATATTTTATTTTAACTTTTTTAGTTAGTGATCAAATGGTGACTTTTATACACTACTTTTTCTTGAAACTATAATAAAATAATTCTTCTCTGGTTTGTTTCAAGCAGATTGAAACATATTTTGCTTGAATTGCATCATATGAAGCACTCTCAGCAGGGTCTGAGAGAGCATGCTTCTAAAAGTTTATCCCCTTTTTATGATCATAGAGCAGTGGTAGATGTCACATCTCTGGAAGCATTCAAGGTCAGGTTGAATGGATCTCTGAGCAATCTGATATAGTTGAAAATGTCTTTGCTCATTGCAGAGGGGTGGAACTAAATGGCCTTTGAAGGTCCCTGCAGTGCAAACTCTCATGATTCTGTGGTAATAACTGGACATTTAAATACATTGTTTGTACACTATGCAAATATAGGAGTAGAAATTATAGTACTACAATAAAAATTAAGATAGATGTCTCTTTAGATGCTGGGCTTCATTTTAAAGTTTATTCCTTCTGTTTATAATGCTTTTGATAATTTTGATTAATTCTGTATGTTGCACAACCATCTGCTTAGATGCCTCATACTGACCTTCAGAATGTTCAGATTCCATGTTTGGGATTCCGTACTTGTTTGGGTGCTGTCTTTGTAAATAATTTGCACAGAGTTTTCTGCAGATCATCATATTGTCAACTTTTACAAGGAAGAATGTCATCTCAACATTTTATTAGTCTGGTGGAATCATCAAAATGCACGTCTTTAAGGATATGTGAGTGCCTCCAGTGAAAAATACCTGCTCTGATGCAGAAAAATGTTGCTTGTGTTTTTTAGAGATTTTTTTGTTATCCAAATGACCATCATCATCTTCTTAGCTGTGGATTCTTTTGAGATTCCAGAGATTAACCAGTGTAAGTGTTAGTGGTCCATCTCATTTGTTAAAAAGAATGGCTAGGTAGTTTCAGGATGAGTGACAGGACAGGACAATCTCTCAGTTGCCCTTTGGCTTCAGGGTAGAAGTCCTTGCTTTATGGACTGGTGGTGTGTGACTGACTACCTGCCAGCTCCCATGCATCCTTCCTTTTAAGATGGGTGCTTTCAAGTAGCTATGTACTTTGTGAATTCTGTTTCCATTTTGTAAAGTTGTTTTGGTTTTTTGAAGTACTCTCTGCTCTTTCCTTCCTCCCTGGACTCAGTGCTGTTAAATGAGGGTAAGATTTGTCAAAGGAAGACTATGCACGTGGCTGTCCGTGGCTTTTTGTCCCGCATCTTGTGACATGGTGTGATATTTTTATTTATAAAGTATAAGAAAAGTGTCAGCGTGCTATGTTACCTTATGCTATGCCGAGTTATGTTTATGTCAGAAGAGTATGAGATTGTAGTCTGTTAAGTTTTACTCCTGTTTTGACATTTGACTGTCAGTGGCCCAAATCAAGGTCAAACCCATGGAGGTACTCTGCAACTGTTGCCCCTTTCATGCTTTTCCATAGTGATGTGATACAAGGTTGATAAATCTTTCTAAAAGAAGCAGTAAGTGGTCGAGTCCTCAGAAAGGAAGTGTAAAGCCTTTGGATTCAAACTGTTGATTTATGCTGCTCTTAACAGTAGTGGTTGGCTTGGCTGCTTGCCCTTTGCTTGTGTGCCAGCTTCCTGCTACTTGGAGATGAACAGGGTCCTGGATTTGCTTTCTCTGGGGTATGGAAGTGCTGTACTATATAGCACTGAAATTTTGGCTGTTTGCATAAACAATAAACAATTTATTTTATGACTAGCTTTAAACAAAGAAAAATAATCAATTGTGGCATCTTACGTATTTTTTCCTTGCATACAGAATTGCCTCAAATGGCCTATCTGTAAGCTAGAGTTGTATCTGTAACTACATTGCTGTTTGCTTCTCTGTTTCTCAGAGTTGTGGTGTGCAGCACAAAACTGTTACTATTAAATGCCTCTGATGAAGGTGGGCTTTTGCAGAGCTGCATGTTACACTTAATTCCTGCTTTCATTACCATCTGCTGAGTTATCCTAAGTACAGAGCCCATGGCCTGGAGATGGGCTCCACTTCTTTGTCATCCAGGGAGGAAGGCTTTTGGTAAGACATCCCTTTTCCATGGTGTGCTGGGCATGATACAAGGACTCCTTCCACAGCCTCATTAAAGTTAAATCATCGGAATTCTATACCCAGCACTTTTTTCCCTGCAACTGTGATAGTGTTTTACTGTTCCTATCAGTGATGATAGGGTAGTATTGGCACAGGTCACAAAGGGAAGCAATGAACTCCTTGTACGTTGTTGAAGTCCAGTGTTACATGTATTTAATAAACAACTGTAATGGTTTAACGTAGTTTCTAGGAAAAGTTTTTGGTGCATATGTTCTGAGGTGTCTTGGCTTGAGCCTTCCTGAATCCCCAGCTTGGTCAGTAGTGTTTGTCCTGGGGTATTCCCCTGCTTTAAAACCTGGATGTGAGAGCCAGATCCCCAAGCTTGGCTGGGGACAGGGATATTAGGTCTGACTGCTAAAGCAGGCAGCACATCTGTGACTGGCTGACATCTGCATGCCCTTGTACTTGCCTTTTTTTCAGTGTTGATATGTTTTCATAAACACTTCCGTACTCGCTGTCTTGTCCTTTGGCAAGTAGTTTTAGAAATAATGTCTGATTTATATCCTCTTTGTATATTTGACCCTGTGGCCTGACCTGAAGTCAAAGCTTTGTATATCTTCTTATTCCCAGCAAAGTGGACTGTAGGGTTTTGTTTTGAAGCCCAGCTGTAGATTTAGTATTTCCTATCATGGGTAATGTGTCTGTTTCATGTCTCTTATTACTAACATTTCATTTGATGATTGAGTTAAAGTCAAAACTGAGGTCACCTGTTTGTATCTTTTCCTCCTCCAGCTGTAAAACATTCAAAGAGAAACAATTACAGTTGAATAATCAGGAACCAAGTTATTCATTCTGGTTATACTGAGTTGTGAAGAGAGAACTGACAGTCTGAATATGAAGCAGGGTAAGCAAGTGGATGTCCTCAAGCAGAGACAGAATAGAGATTCAAGTGAATTCTTGCTGCTTTGGGGTTTTAATAACTTGCTGATGAAAAGTCTTTACTTGGAAACTTGAATGTAGAAATGTGGGCTGGGGAGTCTTTCATGCCAGAGGAAAATTCATCTTTACAGGCTGTAATGTCCATCTGTGTTTCAGTCATGTGTACTGAATTGATAAATCAATGACTGTTTACCTCAGCTGATTCCTCCTGCTAGTTGTCTCTTGCTTCTTATGAATCCTAAATGTTTTGGGCCTCATGCTTCTGAAGTGTTTTGTTTGGAGGTTTTTTTTGTGAGATTTTTTTTCTGGGTGGCTAGGGAGTGGGCTGCTGGGATTTCCTCTGCATTTACAGCTATCTTGTTTTTAATAATTGTGGTTATTCTAATTCTGAAGCTTATGTTATAACTGCAGTTCTTGTTATGTTGGCCAGTGAGTAAACAAAGGTGACCTAAAACTCCTCCAAAATGTGTGCAGTGGCTTGGTGTTCTGTAGCCATTTGGCACTTTCTTCCTTCCCAATTTCCTGTCGATCTGATGAAAGTGTAGTACTGCCTCTAGTCACTCAGAATCAGTCTTGTAGTTCCCTGGCATCATTTCCTGGCAAGATTGCTTGGGCAGGTTTTGCTTCAACATCTGACTGTGAGCTGAAAACCTGAGAGCTGTCTTGATCTGATTATTTAATGGAATTGGGTGTCACTTTTATTGCTTTGAATGTTGGTCATTGTCCCTTGGTCACACCCAAGGGAGAAATAACACATCTCATGTGGGGTTGACTACCAGGAAGGGTTAGGATTCTCTTCTCTCTTGCACAGCTTATCTTATGCAGAGCTGCCAAGATGATGGAAAGATTGGAGGCTACAGCCAATGTGCTTTATAATCTGTATAAAAATCTTTCTTCTCCTACTGTTCCTGGATTTTCAACAAAAACAATCATGAGTCCAAATCTGAAGTGATTAAGAAACATTTGTGTAGCTTTGATGTTGCAAAGACTTCTGAAAGTGTTTTTGTATTCCAGATTATCATTCTTAAGATGATAATGGCATAATTATTAAAAGCTAGAGAGAGGTGTGCCCTTGTTAGCTCTAGAGTCTGTCTCATGCATAGTTTTGCTTATATTTCCATGTTTTTCTTATGCTTAGTAGATTTCCAATACTTCCCATTAAATGCTGCTGATTTTTAGAAAGTTTGTTGTGAGAATGCAGGCAGGCAGTGTAACATACGTGTTTCCCCTTTGAGCTACAAATAATTAATTGCTCTCATGTATATTTGCATCAATGTCTTGTCTTCAGATTTTTTGCAAATAGCAGGCAAAGATGGTGATAGCATATGGTTGCTTCTAATGTTTGTTCCAAAGTCAAACCAATTACTTATCTTGCATCTTATGAACAACAAAGTGGTTGTGCTTTCATGGGGACAATGAAAAATGAATAAAGCTAAATCGCAAACTGAAAAGCAGGACAGTTCAGAATTTGGCTTATTTCTGGGGTTATACCCAGGCTGTCATTCAGAAACCATTATATTTGGGAAATAACTGAGACAGAGTATACTGACATCTTCCCTGGATCATCACTAGGGTCTCAGAGAGTACTTTTTTTTTAATTTGAAAATTAACTACTTTAATGATAATTTGATTATTTTGTCTTAATTTCAGTTCCTATTCCCTGTTTTATGGTTCTCTGGAATGTTTGCAGTAAAAAGGCACTGTGGCATTTTCCTATTCCCTTTTACAGTGAAAGCTTAAGAAACCCAGTTGTTTTGAATAAATTTCTTGGTCTTATTTACTTAAAATTAATCATAGTACCAGGCCCCTTCTTAGGCCTGTTTTCTGGTGTCACTTTGTGCTGGTTTTGGCTGGGATAGAGTAAATTTTCTTCATAGTAGCTGGTCCGGAGATGTGTTTTGGATTTGTGCTGAAATCAGTGTTGATAATACAGGGGTGTTTTTCATATTCCTGAGCAGAGCTTGCGCAGTGTCAAGGCCTTTTCTGCTTCTCACATCACCCCACTCTTGAATCATTATACTTGCTTTTCATCGTGTGCCTCATTTTCCTTTCCTCATTTTGCAGCCTTTCTTTGAACTCTTAGTTGGCTGCTGTCACCAAACCCAGGAACGTTCACAAGTTTACAGGCTTTCTTCTTTTAAGTCCCTTGGCAAGAGGTCTGTATTCACAAGGACTGAAGAGGGTAGGAAGTGGTACATTAGCATATAAACACAGTTCATAAATTCCCAGTTGCAGTTTTTGGTTTGTACCCCTTGGATTGTGTTTGTGCTTTCCATCGTCTGCTGCTTTTTTGTGGAGTTTCTTGTAGGAATGATTTTCTGTAAGAATTGTGGTTATCCTCTTGATAGCCACCTACCTGTCTAAGCAGACCTAATTCTGATTGCTTTTTTGTCATTAGCTTGTTTGGCATCTGTCTGTTGTTCCTCAGGTGCACAAAGAAAGTGGCAGCATGGAAACCCATCAGGTCCATCCATGTTGCTGCTTTGTTCAAGTACTGTAATTTCCCTGCCCTTCATTGCCCCCTACAACAATTGCTTCCTCAAAAAACACATAATCTCTTTTTGGTCATCTTTTTACCAGGCTGCCCACTGATGCTTAAGTACTCTAATTTCCTCTGTTATTATGTCTATATATATTTTTGTTTATTATTTAACTTTAGAAAAACAAATCCTATCCCGTAGAACCAGGTAATGGGTAGGCCAAAAAACCTGTTTTTCTGTGTCCCTTTTTTTTTTGTTCCTCTATTACATTTTAATAACTGATACAAACTTAAATGAAACCCTTGGTGTTGAAGAGTAGAAAAGAGGGTAGCTGAGAATGTGGGCAGAAAACTAATAAAGGTAAAATGAAGATCTGCTTTTTGTCTCTTCTTGTTACTATGTTTCTCTGACATGCACGTGTACATACCAGCAAACAAAAGTATTAGTGTGTTGGACTTGGTAATCTGCTTCTGATTGAATTTTTGTTTCAGTATAATTAACATTTGAGGGATTAGTGCACTTTTTTGTGCTTCTGCAAATGTACTGCAACTTTCCCTGACAGTTTATAGTGGCTAGATAGCTGTGCTGATCCGCAGTCGTCTAGTGAGATACTCAGGGCTGCAAGAATGGTGGTAGTGAAACTTTGAATCTTTTCAAGATGTTGCTACCTTCCGGTTGTTCAATGGACGTAACTCTTGCTTGGGAAAATTAGCAGTATTTTCATCAAACTTTGCAAGGAGTAAGGCTTCTCTTAGTATCTTACAGTGTCTTACTTTGTAATTAAATTTATTAGTCTTGATGTGAATTGGGATGAATACTTCTAACAACTGGGTATTGAGTCAGAAAACATGTGTTATTCCATCTCTGAAGTAAAACCTTCAGTACTGAAGATAGTTTTTACTAGCCAACAAAAGTAATATAGAGTAATAATTAAAGTAGCAGTGTGTGAAGTATGAATGTATTAATATTAATTGTGGGAAGTGCTTGGCTTGGGATTTTTTTTTTGTGTAGCTTTAATTTGATTCCTCTCTCTTTTCAGGGGCTTAATGCTGAATGTGGGAACAGATTACAGCTTTGTTTAACTGTTGATGTAAATGAAAATAAGTCTCTGCAGGAATAGAAACTGACAGTGTTAGTGGGTATGGACTTTTTCTAACAAAACTCCACTAATGTTTCTGAAAATTGTCTTCTCTAAATTGGCTGTACCTTTTAATTTATGCTTGATGTGATATTCTTACCTGAAAATTGTTGAGATGTGAGAGTAGTGAGTCTGTGCCTGCTGCCTATGAAAATGTAGGGTCTGCATTAAAAAGGTTGAATAGTTTTTCACAATACATGCTGCTAGAAATTCCCTTGTTTCTAGTTATGTATGAAGCTGAGGTCTTCTCTACCTCTTCTGCTTTGTTAAATAACTTTATTCACTCACAGAGGTTTGGCTGCAGAGGGCATTCACTTCTTTTTTTGACACATTTAAGAAAATATCTTATTTGAGTAGCTAGATTCTTCCAGCTGCCTAGTTTCAGTTTCCTGACTCCTCTGTGACAGAGATTAAGGTAACGCCTTATCAGTGCATCAAGTTATCAAATGCTTAATCATATGCTGCTGAGCTTCCATATCAGTTTATTTCTTTGTAAAGAAATCCTACGTTTTTAAAGACTTTAGTTTGGATTATGGAAACCTCATGGTAGACTTGATTCAGGTTTGAAGGTTTAGATTGATGCCTTTGGGATTATTAGAATAAGAAGGCCATTCATTCATTCATGAGTGCTTCTAAATTACGTTTGGCTTCTCTTCTGTGAGATGTGTATTTTTGTAAGTATTAAAACTTTGATTTTATACTTAGCAGGAGAGGAAGAACATAGCAATTGAGGATGAAAATTCTGTTCAGAAAAAAAAGCCCAAAGACATGTTGATACTGGACAGCAAAGCAGGAAACTGCACGTGTCATAAAAGGCTCCATCTTGTTGGATAAAGGCTGAAACTCCGGATGTAGTCTATAAATGCAAAACAGGTTCATAAAAATATTTTAAAAGTGCAGTTCTGAGCACTTTAGAGAAGCTGACTGATAACTGTGCAGCTATTTAATATAAATATATTTCTGCAGATGCATACACACACACATACACTCAGTACCTTGCTTTCATCTTTAAACATGAATATATTCAACTCAGTGATATTTATTTCCTGTATGAGACTGGTAACGCTACTAACACCAGATAAAAATTTGGGACCATATTTTTTGAAGATTCTAAGCCAGCAATTTAGTGGAGAAGCAAAAAGAAAGGGACTTTAATTTCAACAGGCAGATGGGAAGGAATTTGTGAAGCTGAATATTTACCTGAAAAAAGAATCACTACCTTTTTTCCCTACAGAATTTTGTCACAAGTTTTTGGTTTTAAGCAGTACATCTAGTAGTCTGCTGGAGATTTTGGGGATGTCTTCTATGCTGTCCAGTTGATAGCTGTTAAAATTTGTCACTCCACGTGGAAATAAAAGTGTTTCTACTTGAACTTGCTCAGGCTGTTGGCCAAGCAACGTGGCTGGAACAGATTTACTAGCTGCAGCTAATGACCATGTTCATTTTTTTCCCTTTGACTTGTCAAATATGAGCTTATAGGGATCCTTTTCCTTACACAGTTGCTTTGGTTTTTAGATTGAAATGAGCATCATTCAGAATTGCTGCTTAAAATACAGTAATTTGGTTATCAGAATAATTTGTAATAAATCAAGAGTGTGTTTCTGGCTGACAATCTGTTGTGCTTTGTTGTACTAAACAAGGCACGGTTGAAAACTAATTTTTTTTTCTTGCCATGTGTTTTTTTTTTAATTTTTAAATTTACCAAATACCAGAGTAACAGTACTACAGGAGGCTCATAATAGCTGAGTAGCTGTAATGCTACATCACTCTGAATATGCTTATGCCTTCATCTTTCTCTTGTTATTTTCCCCCTAATTTTAAGTATTTACATGCAGGTACCAAGCTGTTTGAAATCCCTCCTTGTTATTTATTTCTCTTGTACCACTGTTTCGAAGGCAGACAGTCTCCCAAGATAAGACTTCATCTACCCATACAACACAAACAAGCTCTTATCTTCAGTGTACTAATGTTAGGACCCAAACTCTGTTAGGGTCCCCAAAGACCGTGAGTGAAGGAGCCTGAAGTTATTGGTATCTGATGAATATTGCTGCCTGTTTGGTTTATTGACAGTATGAGACCAAAAATGTTTTTCTTGAACTTGTGCTTTAAGCTGTTTCTGCGTATATTTTTGTGATTTTTGTTAAAGGAGCCCTGTGTTTCATCACGTGGTCTGTAACCTGACTAGAGTCCTGTTTCTAGAGTGAATAGCTGATTAGAAAGGTAAAGTAATTTGAAATCACTCAGAATTGTTTGCTTAAAGGAAGCTGCTGTGCCATCTGCTTGTGCCAGTAAGGGTGCTTGGCCACATACTGTCAAATAAAACCAAACCACAGAAATCTCATGTACCCGAGTATTTTTCTATGTGATTAGAGCTGGTCTTACCTCAGGTGGCATTTTGAGAAAGAGAACATAAACAGGGATTTAGGTCACAGCTTGTAAACTACTGAAATCCGTATGGTTGTTTTGCCTGTAAAAAGCAACGGTGAATAGCATTCATTTCAGGAAGGCAATCTTGTTACCCTTCCCTTCTGATGATGGAATTTAAGAATTTTTATTTTTAATTTTTCTGAGCATAAGAGAGTGTTCTGGAGTGAACTTTTAACAAGCACTGCTTTGTCAGCTGGGTGGAGGTCATGTGCAGAGAGGCTGGGTGGTTTGCAGGGGTGTTTCTTGCCTGGAGGGGGCACAGCACTGTGTGAGTTCCCTGTCACAATTGTGCTCTTTGCCCTGAAGCACTTCCAGTGCATGTCTCTGAGCAGTTTCCATGTGGGGAAAATAATGACATGAAAGAAATTCAGAATTGGTAACTGTAGGTCACCTGTTCGATTTCAGAGCTTGGAGATTATGCTGTTGGGACTGGCAATACAAAGGCTAGAGACCATCTGTAGCTGACTGAACACTTGTCCAGTATTGCTAAACACCTCTTTACAGCCTTCGAGTCTCCAAAAGATGATGTAGGGTTCTAATATTGAAAATTCACATTGTTTAAACCAAAATGCAGCCTTTAAGGACACCATTGTCTTATCTGTTCTAAAGCTGTGGCTTTGATGATGAAGCTAAATGCCTTCCCTGTTGCTGTGTCTCCAGGCATTGCTGCAGGGAGCCTCTGGGAGTTCCAGGGTGAAGAATTCTGCCTTCTTCTGGAGACCTCTGCTAAAGGTGAAGACCTTGTAACGGGCCAGACAGCCTTAGCAGGAGTTCAGAAGCCTTACACCAGGGTAAGTGGTTCATTTTTCAAGTAAATGGAATTGTGTGATACAATTTTTAAAATAAGAATTTTTCTTCTTGCAAAATAAACACTCAAGTGCATCTCTGAGCTTTCTCCTTCTTTTGTGTGTGTAGCTCCTTGGTACCTGATGCAAATGTAATAGCAAATGCTGGTGGAGGGGAGATGAAAACAACATAATATGCATTGTAGGTTAGAGCCGGAAGTAATTCCTTAGATTATTAGTAGAAAGATATATCTACAGTTCTTTGTTGGCAAGGGAACAGGCTGTTTCTGAGCTCTACAGCATGATCTGTTTTTAGAAACATATCCCACTTCAAGTGCCACATTCAGAGCTTGCATTGAGAAGCCAAAAAAATATGCAAACTCTCTCTGGTATCTTCAGCAATGGGAGAAGAATGAGGTTTGTATGTGATGATTTTCTGTTTATCAGCACTGTGGTAATTTCTTAGCATCCAGAACCTATTCTTGTTTGTACAGGGTAAATACTGATGGGAGTAAAAGACATGTGACCTCAAGAACTTTGTTGAATTTATCAATGTTACAGTTGCACACACTCAGAAAGATTTGACTATGCTATGGTTTTGTTTGCCAGTGTTTTGAATTTAGTGATGATATATGCAGCATATCTTTCTTTCCTTAATACTGACAAGATTAATTGAACTAAGTGTAGAGAGTTGGGTGAAAAAGTGAGTAGTAGTGCAAATGTTTCCTACAGATTTATTAGGATTGAATGTAGGTTCTTTTAAAGTTCTGTCGACTTCTCTATTTTTTAAAACTACCTGTTGCAAGGTGTTAACTTCATTGTTGAAGAGCTTCTTAAATGAATATTTCTTGATTCACCTGAGAAAAAAATGCATATTTTTCTAGTTAATCCTTTATTGATCTTAATTTAAACTGAAACTAGAGCTCTGTATTAGACCTAAGTTCATTGTCCTTCTGTCCGTTGAATAAAATCAAAATTAAGTTCTCCCATTAGCACAGTCAGTGCTTCAACTCATAATCTTTCCTCATGATCTGCTGTACATGTCTGGGGGTGAGTTCAGAAAGCACAGTTAGGTCCCCTCATCCCTTTGCTGCACCATGCCCTCTCTCTTTGCTTCACTTTTCATGGATTTCACCTGAAATCCAAGTTTCTCCATGTTTCTCCAGTCCACTAACAAGGTCATCTTGAACAACTGAGGACACTGTATTCAAACCTTGACAGAGCAGAAAAGCTGCTGCTGCTGATTACAAAGTGATTTCAAGCTGAAGGCAGAAACCCCACCCAGAAATACTTATCTCTGTAATGTGTCCCTTTGTTACATTTGCCTGAGGAGTACACAAAGCAATACAAGTTGAGATAACCATATGTTACAAAGACCCAGCATTTCTTCTGGGAGTTATTTGAACATTTATTTGTTTTAGAAGTGCAGTTTTATGCATTGAGAGAGTAAAGACTTCACAAAAGGTATCCTCATAATCCCATGGGGTACATGGATGTATCTAGGTGTGATAGTGGTTAGGTTTCAAACACAGTAGTGTTAGTGTAGTGTTGGGTTTTGCTGATGCGCAGCATCCGTGAGTGAAATGCAGCCTTGAACACTCTCACTGCTTCCAGCAAGGCAGTTTGTTCTGTGCCTCTCTGTCTCTTGTTTCCCTTTGTTGGAGGGGTTTGTTGCTAACTAGAAACACATGATACGAGACAGCCAAATGTTCTGGTGAAAATCAAGGACACTTCATAGCTCCGAAGATTTTATATTTGCCCTAGATTCTTTTTTATTTTTTTCCTCATTGATGCAGCTGTAACTGTTGTAAATTATATGAATAATTGATCAAGGAGTTCTTGTTACCTCAAATCATGTTATGCTTATTGCTTTTTAGAACTGTGCTGCTCTTTGTTGTACTACAGCATTGCTTCTATGCTGTTCTGTGTGTGGTTTTTATGGCCTTAAAGTTTTCTTTTGCTTCTGACTCTTTGCTCTTCCCCTCTTCCCCCTTCCCTGCAAGAACATGTTGTTTCTGCTTCAGTATATTCCATGATCTAAGTGAAAAGCAGAGTCCTTTTTAATCAACAGCAACATGTTTTAAAAAACCCTTCTCAGCCCTGGGAACTGTGCAGTGCACACATCTGGTTTCACATAAGCATGAATTGCTGGCTTCACAAACACAGAGTATGTAGTCCTTGCCACAGAGTTAGCTAAAGTGTTCTGTAATTTGAGACTCCATTCGAAATAAAAACAAAATTGTATAGCTTCTTTACCATACTAATGGAAAACATTTAATTTGCTTTTTTCAAGCCAACCAAAAGTATGACGCAATGCTGCTCAGGCAAATTTACAGTGCCTTTTCTTCCCTAGAAATCAATACAGCTTGGAGGGGCTGCTGTGGGAGCTGGCTAGCTGACTGCAATACAGCTGCATTCAAATGTAGACTTCTATACCACAAACGATTCCTGGTGATTTTGATTTATTCAGGCATCACTGAGATTGTGGTGTTGGATTTTATTCTTTGCTTTATTGCCATTAATACTAGATAGGATTTCAAAATAGCAGGTTCAGAGGGCTTACAATTTTTTTTTCATGAAATCGTTCAGTGGTTTTCTACGTTTCCTGAATTATAGTACTTGGGTCTGTGGTAATGATATCAGTAAATGCAGATCTATGTACATGGCCATATGTCCCTTTCAGTGGAGTCCTTCTTCCCCCCCCTTAGAAACAAACAAAAGAAAGGGCAACACCAAAAAGGCCCTCATTCAATGTGAGCATTAAGGGCTAGCATAATCGTTTTCCACTTTATACAGAATAAGCCCTGAATATTAAATGTTTGGTTTCTCTCCTGCTAGAAGAGGTAAAATGCAAGAGTTCTTTGTGTGAGTCCAAAAAAAATCACAGGACAATCACAACTTGATGGCTAGCTTGACAAAAGGTCATATCATCTTCTTTTTAAGAAGAGAATTTGTACTTCCATTTCTTGTGCAACTGTGATCCAGGTTTTTTTATCCTCCAGCCATTTTTCTCTCATACACTTAATCTCATGGTGAATAAACAATTTAGAAGACAATGTAGAGGAACTGAGGTCCTTTTTGCAGGGATAGCTCAGGATGTCATGGGTTAGCAAAGAGGAGCAGACATTTTGGAAATGCATTTGGCCCATAGGTTTTCTGTTTGAGCCTTCTGAAGTTCTTGTTAGCATGAAAGGTCTGTCATTGAAGTTTTCCTTTTGCCATTTTCCCTGTGCTAGCACTGGCAGTCCAGGCTGGAGTATGCCATAAAGACTTCTAAAGCTACTCTGTGAATAAAGCTTACATTTACTACAGAATATTTGCTTAGCATGGTTACAGTACAAGCACTGTATTCCTGTGTAAACACTGTAATGAAGTTGTTAAGAAGAAAAGAAACGCTTACAGCATTTGCACTAAAGTTCATGGAGCATGAGATAGCTGTGCTTAGGATGCTGGTGCTTTGAAGGGATTAAAAAAAGCTTCTCAGAAATAAACACCAGTAACATTCTCAGACTAGCAAAACAGTATGCAAGTGATGAGAAGAATGACACTAATTATTATGTAGAGAATAATCTGATTTGAAATGCCACAGTGCAATCTACTTTATGATCTGACCTTCCTACATTTCAATTGAAAAACAGGAAAAAGTACAGGGCATGACCTAAAAGTGGTAGTCTGGAAGCTTCTTTAGGTGTGTTGGG
The DNA here is from genome assembly GCA_013400315.1 of Bombycilla garrulus. Lineage (NCBI taxonomy): Eukaryota > Metazoa > Chordata > Aves > Passeriformes > Bombycillidae > Bombycilla > Bombycilla garrulus. Next base: position 243,271 of record VXBU01013294.1, on the reverse strand, counting down.
TCTTATTTTTGTCTAGCCTGAAATGTAGTTTTTCCTCTTAAGTCAAACCTGAATAAACCGGTTGTTGTCCTCATGGTTCCATCTCTGCCAGACATAGCTACTTTATTTTAAGAATTGTTCTTACTTGGAATTTGAGTCCTGCTGGAAACAGTATGCTGTCAGGAGGATGCAGTCCTGCTGTTAAGAAACTTAAATAAGATAAGGCTAATCCCATTGTATGCTTCTACTTTCGGAGGTAGTGTAGAAACTTGCCTTTCCTAGTTAAAATAACATACCATTCACTACCTGCTTTATGGGATTTCTCTTCTTTTTTTTTTTTTGTTTCCCTGAATTGCTGGCTTGGTTAGGGATTAATATTCAAAATGTTTCACGCAGTTGCAGATGGCATTATATTGTGCCAGCTTTCAGACTTACAGAAAAATAAACCAGCACTTATTTCCTATGAGTCAAAGAAAACAAGAGAAAATAAATTTACCAATAGTCTCTTCGATTATGCCAAATTTAGTTTTCTTTTATACAAAATGTTTAAGTTGTTTTATTTATGTATCAGTAGAGATAGAGTAAGGATTAGGATACTGAATACCTGCGAGCTTTTGCTGAGATAACTCATAAGTTTCAAAACCAGAAACTCTTTGCATGTAGTAAGAATTTTTGTATTGTCATTTTGGGTTGGTGCTGAACCGTATTTCATTATCCTGCTTCAGGAAGAAGTAGTATTGGCTATTAAAAAAACCCCAAACAACAACAACGAAATTTAAGAATTCTCCTACAGGTGTAGGAGGTTAATCTACTAATATTTAGTCTTATCTTGATCTTTTGCATTTAGAGATTAAACTGTGAAATCACTTTAGAATGAGGTTTTATTTTGAGTTGTCTAAATCAGCCTTCGGTTTCTTAAAATTTGCAGCATAACAAGTGATTTGTAGAGAATTAGGCTGTTAAGAGTATATGTTTTTGAAATAAGTTCTTTTATAGAGAAGGCGCACTTCTCAAGCTCTCCTAAAAATTAGTAACTTTGTAAATCATTTAATCTTAGGCAGTGGTTAGATGTCTGTGTGTGAGCAATTAGCAGTTGTCTCTTCTGCTTTCTTCTGAAGGACCTGAAACTTTTATAAGATCAAATAGTTATCAGTAGGTTTTGACTCACTGGGAAGATCTAGATTAAGAGCAGAAAGTTTTTGTTGCTAAAACAGCAGCTGACTTGCAGTGTGTCCTTGGGCATGTCCTCTTGACTGCCATGCACCAGTTTACCATTGTATCTACTGCTGTTGCCACCACCATAAAATTCTCTGTAAGCCTGTAATCAAAAAGCAGTTAAAGCTGTTTATTATTCTGAGTGTACTCAACTTCATTTGGTATGCAGTTCTGCATATGGCAGTGTAAAGTGCAGTGGAATTATGCAGTTTAGTGTATAAAGAATTGACACAAAATAAAACCACCTTGTGCAACATGTATTCATGTATTATAGTAGATTTGGGAAAAAAAAAACAAAAACCCAAAAAAAAACCCCAAAAAACACACACAGTTTTATTTTGGATTTACCAGAGTATACACAGACTGCTGGTGGGGGAAAAAAGCTGTTTGGTTAAGAATGGGAATGCCATCACTGTAAAAGTTGAGAGGGGAAAAAAAATATCTGTTTTAGAAGGGCTACGTGGCAGTCTTAATTTGCCTGAGTCTTTAGCAGAGGTTTTCCACTTCTGTTTCTGCCAAGTAAATTAAATTTATGAAGAGAAACTAAACTCCAAGGGTTGGACTCCTAGTATCTTTTGACAAGGTTAATGTGGTGAAGCAGAATATTGATAATAATGAGCTGACATTTAACAGTGGACCAGCTGAGAGATCCTTGTGTTCCTACGTAATGTGAAGATTGAGTGTCCTGTAAGCTTATTGTTTTATGTTTTGTACTTGCTTTTGCATGCATGCCAGGACATGCTCTGGGAAGAGGCATAAACTTTTTTCTTTCACAAATACATTTCTTTCCTGTCTAGAGCTGGAAAAGAGGAGCACAAGAGGGGTTTTGTTAAATACGGCAAAATCTAATTACAGCTTGATTTAAAGCCACATTTACACAATGGCTGAGGGGTGAGTTCACTTCCACAAAAACAAACTTGTTGGCTTCCTACTGTGCATTGGGGAATGTGAAGATGCATGTCCTGGAGAGCAGCTGCCTCCCTCTGCTGGCACCAGCTTTTCTTAAGCTGCGCTGCAGCTCTGCTACATGATATAAAAATACAGCTGCACTCCTGTGCAAAAGAACAGTGGTGCATGAATTCACTGGTGTGTGCTCATCTTACTGGTTATGCCATGGGTAATACTTGGGACATGATGGGTTCCATCCAAACTCTAGAAACCTTGTTCCTCTAAAGGAACAGTTGTTTCCTCCAATTTGTATCTTGAATAGTATGTCTCGGTGGTTCAAAGGGTAAATGTGGGTGAACAAACTACATTTTCTCACCATTGTGGTTTCCACTCAGTGTGCACCTCTGGAAAGTGCACGATCTCATTTTGTTTGCCTGCTAAAGTAGCTGAAAATGCGGTTTGTTTTCTTCCACTCGTTCAAGTGTTCTGCTATTCTTTTAACTCAATTTCTCAGATAACAAGGTTGCATATCTCCATCTTACTTGAAGTTCATAATTTGTAGTATTTTGAATCTAGCCATATTACTGTGATACTGGTGAAAAATATCTGAAGTTGATGAGGCAAAAAGAGTACCACAAAGCTTACTGTGGTACTGAGAGAGGTCAGTGGATGATGATCACCACTCTATGTATAGCTGTATACAGTTGCACTCCAAAGACTACAAGTCTCTTTATCATGAAGTCATACCTGGTGAACTCTGTCCTTCTTAATTCTTAGACTTTTATGCGGTTTACACAAACTTTTGTAAACACCAGATCACCATTTCTTGCTGCTTCTTGAGATATTTCTGGGCTTTATTTGGTCTTTGCTGGAGTTCTGTTATTCAGCATTTTGCATTTTCTCAAGAGAATTACTCATTTGAAGGTCATCAGCTGCAGAAAGAGAAATAAGTTGTCTTTTTCAGCACAGTTTGGTCTGCATTGAATGTGGCCTTCAGACCTTAAGATGTCCCAGACTGCTAGGAAGATGCCCTTATGACTTAGTGACTTAGCCTTTTCCGTCATCTAATGTTGAAGTTCTGGCCTAATAGAAGTAAGATGAGCATTCATCAAGATAAAAAAGCAGTCTTCTCCAAGCCAAGTGAAGAAAATGTTGATAGGAAGGGGGATCTTTGAGCACATTTATGAGTGTCCAGGTGTCAGAGTCAATGTTTTGTTTGGCTGCCCACAGGAGAATAGGGACATTCACGCTGCAGTACAGTGTCCAGTGAAGTACTCATTGTCACAACCCATGGTCGTTCCTGTTCTTTGTCTCCCAGGTGGCTCTGGGCAGTCACTGCTGGAAACCATACAGATACCTAAAGGAGTTTTGTGGCTTTTTCATTGTCTCTTGTTAACCAGAAATTCTGCAGTTGGTTTCTCAAGAGTAGATGACGTGAAGGGCAGAGGTATATGGATTGCCTCTACCTTTTCTTCTGATTATTTTTTATTGTTAAATGCTTATTAAAAAAAACAAAAAACAAAAAACAAAAGAAAACCAAACCAACAATCAACAGTTTGATAAGATCCCAGCTGCTAGTCAGTGTTGATATGCAGAAGTGACTTGGGATGAATTGCAAGCTTTTTTTTTTTTTGGAAGCTTTTCTTTCAGCTGTGATAATTGTGAAGTTATTCTCCTAGGAAATGGTCAGATCTTTCACCCTCATCCCTAATAACTGAAATGACTACATGTTCCTGCTGTTTCTTTGGTGGACACATGTTCAGAGATAATGGCATTCATCAGCTATATTAATTACCAGAGGTACACCATCAAAATACTAGGTATGTGATCTTATTATTTTCCTGAAAGCACCATAAAAACTAAAAACAAGCAAGTTCTGGCCCTTGTGAAATTTTTATAAGGAAGATTAAACTTAAATTTATGAAGAAGGATATTCATGTAGTATATGAGATAGGTAATTTTCTTTGTTGTAATTACATTGGATCTTCTTTTTATTTTAAAGAAATTTAACTCTTGTGGTGAACCTAATTTTTATATAACAAAAAGGTTAAATGTCACTGTCTGAGTGAAAAAGTTTACAGAACTGGGGCATTGGGTGGGATAACCCTCCTGTTGCATCCACTAGATATGGTTGCATAAGGGAGTTGATGTACCAAGTGTGGCCAGTCAATCAAATTAATCAATTTAGAGCTGATCTTGAGTGTTGAGTGCCCACTGTGGATTTTTCACTGAGCCCTGGTTAGTGCTGACCAGTAGTGATATGGGGCATTGAGCTGTTCAGAGGGCAGTGGCTATGTGTTTTCTGCCCCTCTCTCTCATGGAGGAAGCAGCTCTCTTCATCTGAAAGGTGGTGAGCTGTAAGTGAATTTCAAGTGGAGGACCTCGGTCCTGAATTTTGCCACTGTCATTGCCAGTTCTGGAGTTGTCTCCCAGCTTAGCAGAAGTTGCATTATGGCACCAAATGTAGCTTTTCAAGGTAGTCTTTATCCTTCCATAAGGGCAGCTAATGTCATGGTGGTGATAGTGGATGATCCAGAATTACTTGCTTTGCAATAAAATTAAATGTTTCCACTTAGGCTTGTTTCTAGAAGGTGTGTTGAACGAAAGGAATCCCTATTTGTTATTTCCAGAGGAGCTGGTACTAGGCTCTGTGATCTCTCAAAGTCGGAAGAGTACAAAGACTAGAAAATAAATTCTCTGTGAACTCTTTTGCAACGGATTCTATTTTTCCACCATTGCCCCTGAGTCCTCCGACAATGACACAAAGTAATGAGAAGAGCTTGTTATTCCCAACAATTAGCAAGTTTCTTATTAGCAGACTTCTTAATAGACCTAAGTATAAATACTTGTGCTAGATAAATGCACAGTTTGGAAGCTAAGTCAGCCTTCCCTGATTTGTATGTGTTGACATCTTCAAAATAGTTTTCTGATCTGTAAAATACTTTCCAGAAAAAAAATGTGGTTTTCCATAGTTTACTAGTGTTTAACAAAAAAAAAAGCTAAAAAAATAATGTCATTGTCTCTTTTATTGCCGCTGCCTGTTGCAGCCACAGTTTGTAATTTATACTGGGTTAGGTGCTCTAAGCTTTAAAAGGAGTGAAGTATTTTCTCCTATGTCATATAAACAATATTTGATTAGAAGCACTCTAGAGTGAACTGCTCAAATAAAGAAAGACCGAGATATGTGACCTCAGCCAAAAATCAGTAATTTCAATGTGATTTAAGTTCTCTTTATCTGGAACTTTCTGGCATTAAAGTGCAACCAGTCCAATTTCCAAGCTTGCTATATTTGTGTCAGCTCTAAATAAAGTCCTCTGTTGCCTGTGGATTATTCCTGTAGGGTTTGTCTTCTGTAGAGCTTTCTGTTTGTCATGTCTCTTCTCTTTCTATGTTCTATTAACAAGAACAGGTTCAAAGAAATAAATCTATATAAACAATGCTTACTTTGTGACTGGTTTCAAGTTGCATCTTAATAACTCATTTCTACAGGAATGTCTTTTGCAATGCTCATTCACTTTTTTTACTGCAATAGGCAGCCTGTAATGAAAATGTTGACTCACCTGAATGATGTCTGTTTTCTTTATTCTCTAAATCAGATTGCAAGATAATTTTAAATTACAAGTATTAGATCACATTTCCTTGGACAATTGCTTTTGATTATACCAAGTTACTGCACTCACCTATATAAGTAAAATCAGCATTTTAAATATCAGTGCTAAGGGAAGCAGGGAAAGGTGTCATAAGTGATGTTGTCTCCATATTTTGTTACCTTAATATTTTGAGTCTCTTCAAATTAATGGTGCTCTTTGTATAAAAGAACTTTGTCTAAAGATGGAAATTGATTTATCTTGTAACAAAAAATACAAGTAATCTTGGCAAGGGGAGGATGGAGCAGAAGGTGTCTGTGAGATGTAGCCTGGATATGCACATAGGTAGTCTTTCATTCTTTTATAGATTGCAGACAGCAGCCTTTAATTTTTGAATGCTTTAATTCTAGTGCAAATACTCAAATGACTCACCAGTTATCTGAAGGATCAGGTAACTATACCTATCTTTAGCTTTGTTCTATCTTCTTATCCTTGTTTCAATCTTCATTTTCTCAGTGGTAGGCTACGGTGAGTTTAATTAATGTTTAGAAAAACAAAAACCCAAAACAATATGGGAAGTGTTCTCAAGTGTTCTCACAAAGACAGCCTCTGCAGGCTTTCTCTTGGGATGGTCAAGACATAGGGAGGATAAGTTCTCTGTCTCCTTTCACAGTACCTTCAAACACAACACAACTTGACCCCACCTGCCAACAGGATGCACTTTTCAGTTGCAGGTGATACTATTTTTAAGAAGAGATGTCTTCCCTCTGCTCCCTGCAGCAGTGCCTTCATTTTGGTGGTTGGTCTTTGCCAAGGCATGACCCTGGCCTTAGCTACATTCCCCTCCCCCGAGGGATTGCTCTGTCCTGCAGAGCGTGGTATTTAAGCATGGTGGGGGGGGCAGCCCCTCTAGCTAATTCTATCAAAGTGCTGAATTGCAGGGGTTCAGACGAGAAATCAATACTCTTTTTCCATCTGACTGCCTCGAAGACTATGTAAATTAAATCTGTCTGTCTGTAAAAAAAGTTATGTCTACACTACCAGAAATACAGTTGCCAAGTATGAGCTGCTGCTTGTGTTGCTGCTGGGAAGGATCTTGCCTGGACAATTTTGTTTTCAAAGTAGTTATCGGTAAGTTCCCCTGAGATTTGTAATAGTGAGATGCAAATAATCTATATAACAATGACAATTCTACAATTTTCCTCGCAAGTTGTGTAGATCTGCCTGCGGCAGGCTTTGCAAGTTGATGAGGTGAGTGAAGAAATATTGCCACCTGGGAGGCATCCTTTGTTTTCTGGAGCTCTCTGCCTATTAATACTTTTTATGTGTATTTTTTTGCCTTTTTCTTCTTTGACACATGCTTTTTTGATTTCCTCTGGTTTTGTTGTGTTTAGGCCTTTTCTGACATAGTGTACTTCTCAAGTGCAGACATGCATCCCCACCACCACCAGCAGCTTCTACAGATTTTAGACTTTATTTTTTAATATCCAGGCCAGCTCACTTATCCCCAGTTAGTTATGCATTTTTATTTACTTGAGGAGTTACCTGTAAGTTCTGCCAAACATTAACTCAGACTCAGCTGCAGTAAGGCTGGAGGAGTGTCATGGGTTGGGAGAAATGAGATGTTCTGATATAATTGGGAAGACTTTAAGGAGTCTCTGGTTTTACTCTAAATTTTTTCTTCCACTAGTTTTGGGAATTGAAATAATAAGTATACATAAACTCAAAAAAATGATGTGAATACTGCAAAACATGACAGATAATTTTCAGACTTTTTCTTTATTCACTCTTAGGTCTGTTTAAAGTCAATTTAAATCCCAAGTTCTGAATGTATACAGACTTTGAAAATAGTTCTTTTCTCTAACAGAGTGTAGAATTTTAGATAAGAATTCATGCATCTAATTTGGTTGTTTCTTAGTCTCATTTTATTGATGTGATTCAAAACAAAGTAGAAGCTACTTTACCTGATGTAGAGTACTAGTTTACCACAGGAATATATTATATCTGGAGTACCCCAAGAGAAAGTGAGCCTTCTAAATTCTTCCCAAAGAAGAATTGTCAAATAAATATGTCAGAACTGTTTCAGTTTGTTTAAATGAAACAGATACGGAATTATATAAATGGGGAAATTGTATGTACTCTGAACAGCTTGAATACTCTAAGTGAGATAAATGATTAGAGTTTTGCAAGTTAGCCATGCCCATGCTGCAGCCTATGTGCTGAACTGATCAGCATGAAAACTCAGTACTATGCACAGGGTTACTCACCTTGCGTCCTCTCAGTCCTTCCAAATAGGAATATTCATGCTAGTGAGTAGGATATGGTGGGATTGCCAGCAGCAGTCCAACTGAGTATAGAAATTATGACATTTTTCAAGTTCCACCATTTTTCATAGTTATCCATTTTCTGTTACAGAAGACAAATAATGCATACCGTGAAGTCCATGCTAAACACTTAGGCAACTCTGAAACTTGCTAATATTTCATTTTTCTAGCAGCCCTTTTACTGTGGTTATGCTTATGTTTTGACTACAGACTACTGGAATTTGCTTTGAAAATATCGGTGTCTGTTTTATTTGAGGATTACTTTTGGAGCAGCTTCTTCCATAAATCCTGATTAAGGTAGACATCAAGAAGAGACTTCCTTGGCTCATGTCAGTAAAGATTGCATTGTTGTAGAACATGCAGGAGATAAATGTTTGAGACTGACTGAACGGTCCAATTCTGACTTCACTTATTTTTGAGTGCTCACCTTTTGACCTTATCTTCCCCTGTTTGTGTCTACTTTCTGTAGGGACAAAGAGTTCCTGTTATGCTATTAAAGTTATGTTGTATGGGATTACTGATTTCCCTTTCTACCTCTGATATGTTTAGGACTTTAAGACTCACTGCTGAGAGGGGTCCACTTGATGTAGAAGGAAATCAATGATCTCAAAAATGCACTGACCTTCACTGCATACGTTATTAGAAAAGCTGAGTTATACCTGCTGTATGTTGGTGCTCACAAACCGTATGTGAGATGAAACTCACAGACTGTGAGTTTACAATGAAGAATAGGTTCAGGCCTGTAACCATTACCCTGATTTTTCCTAATCTTATGTTAATATAAATTCTTGACAAAGTAATAAATGCCCACTAAAGTGATGTGTATGTAAGCAGTGTTAAATTACAGTGCCTGTGAGATGAAGGTTGTTATGTATTTGCAATTTGACTAATTTAAAACTGAAAATTCTAATGTTTGTGTTTTTAGAAACTTGTTCTGGAAGTGCAGTGGCGTCGCATCTGGGACAAAGGCCTGAAAGGCTTCATCCAATTTGGGCACTTCATAAGAATTGCCACATGAAGAAATTCTGGTTATTGACACCAATGTTATTATACACCAGTAGTATTACAAGTGGTAACAAGTGGTATGTGAGGCTACTGTACCATGCAGATGTGTGCTTCTGGGAAATTGGGCACCTTTTTTTTCCTCCCAGGAATAGGAAAGGAAGATGAAGAAAAGGCCTGCTGCTTTGCCCAAGAAAGATTTGAGAAGGCAGAACAGTAAGTAATTTGTCCCCAGAATGTGGCAGAATTCCCCTAATGCACGTTTCCTGTCTTCTTCAGAGCACTTTTTAGTTCTCATGCTAGTTTTGGTAGGATCATCACTCCCCTTCACCTTAATTGGAGCACCATGCAGGGAGGGAAGTGTCTGCTTAAATGTTCAGAAGAGGATGGAAAGGAAGGGGTGGGAGCCACTTGGCTTGAGGAATGGCCACTCATTTGTCTCCATTTGTGCTAAGTTTTTATAGCCCTTCTTATGTGAGTTGTGTGCTCATCTTGCATTAGAGGATTGGACAAAAGCATCAAGCAGTTCTTGGAAGAAGGGTAAGGGGATCTTATCAGCTCAGCAAAATTTAACTTGCTAGGTGTACAAGCTGTCCAAGATGAAAGTATGCTCTTCTTCAGGAGCATTATATGGAATAAGAGTCCTGATGACTCTTTCATAAAAGAGCTTTTGGTTTGCTCTATTGAATAATTAAATCTCTCTTCCTGGAGAGACTTTTCATCTGTGCCAGCAAAATGCTTCTGGCTTCTTGTAAGAAGACTGTGAGACTGGGTTCCAGTATGGCGAGTCACGGTTGCTGGTTTTATACGGACGCAGTTTCTAGAAATTTAATTATAATCTTTCTAAGATTAAAATCTAAATTTATTTTACTTTTGGCTAAAAGGGCTTGACATTTAATAGGCTGTCTTCAAACTCGTTAGCCTTGATTTCTGTGGTAACCAAAGCCATTGCATAGTTTTCTTCTGGGATTCATTGTGCTAAATATCTTAAATTCTGGTGTAAAGTAATAAGGTCTTAGAGTTGCTGTGAAACCCTGAATTATGGGTGTGGACTGGAGACTTGAAGTCTCAAAGGTTTGCAGTCTCTGAGCTCCCAGAGAGCTGCCTGGCAGCAAGGAGGATTTTGTGCAAGTGCCTGTATGCATTAGTGTCTGCAAAGAACCACTTCATGTTCCACCAGTTGCATCCTGACTTGCTTTCTACTTGCATCTTGCAGCTCAACATAAACACCTTCTCGCACAGAGAGATGTAAGAGTGAAAAACAGTCTTTGAAGAATAAAAAAACAATGGGGTTTAGAGAGCCTGATGGGTCTTCATTGACATCACAGAAGATCAAAGAAAACCTTGGAGCTGCTCTTTCTACTCAGAATTGGAAATAACATTGTTAATTACAGAAGCGAGCAGGTCTGACAGAGTTTTTTGCTTCAAAGGGAGGAATTCTATACTTCATCTTTCAGCCTTTGCACTCTTTGCAGCATAGCATTTTTGAAAAATTACACCTGTCCTCTAATGGAAGACTTCCCAGGCCAATCTTATCTCAGTTGGATATACTCAGCATCAGGTTCTGTCACCCATTTCAGCAAGGTGATCACAGTGAACAGTCTTACTAAATAGAGGAGAAGAAAATGCCAGCAGGGGTGATGAAGATTAATAATGTGGAGGTGCTGGAAGCTTACTTACTATATTGCAAGCTCTTTTTTTTCTGCTCTTCCACTAGGGAAATCAGTACTTGTCTGTCGGTTTTCTGGCTTAAGTGATGCTTTCAGGGTCCCTGTTTTCCAGCAGCAACCACAAAAATGTGTCTCCACTTATGAAGCCCTTTTGTGGCTTGTTCCAGTGTAGTTTGAACCTCCCATGTCCTTGTTTTTAAGCAGTTAACTTACAACCCCATCAGTCATGGTGTTTTTTTTTTTAGTTTGGGGGTTTTTTTTTGTGATTTTTTTTTTGGGGGTTTTGTTTATTTGTTTGGGTTTTTTTAATAAACCTGTTTGTTCTGGTCTGCAAATGTGTCTTTCTCACATAACCCTTTGGAAGTAGAGGCAGTTTATTCTATAATATGTTTTCCAGTCTTTGACTCGCTATGGTCATGATCATTGGTTCCATGTGAGTCAGTCACACTTTGCATGAGATCCGTGTTCTGAATGCACTGTTTAAATCTATTTCTGTGGTTGTTGTAAACAGTGTGGTCCCTTTCTGTGGTTCACCAACTTTTGTGGCCGTCCTCATGGTCAGCCAGAGGTGAACGTGAAATGGTGGCTACAAGGCACACATATTTTGGTTTTGAGAAGGCCTTCATTGTGTTACACCTCTTGAAATGGACAGCTCATACTGCATCTCTGCTGGCAGCTGTGAGGAAGGGAAGTGCAGGGAAAAATAAGTGAGGTGGAAATGCAAGAGGGCGCAAAGCATATTTGTGTAGTTTGAGGTGGCTGCTGAAATATGGTGTAGGTGTGAAGAAAACCTTGCACTGAAGGAAGAACGGATGGAACTTGAGGAGGAATGGCAAGTTGACGTTGGTTTGGAGATGTGTTGAGTGGTATGTGAAGGGAAGCATGTTTCAGGGTGATGTGAAGTTTTTTCCATGACCTTTTGTTTAGGATTTGTGTGTTCTTAAGAATAGGATGCTACTGTGTTATTCCATGTTTGGTTTTGTGTGCAAAGTGCAAGTGCTCAGCATAGTAAACCTCTTGCAGGCTTCACTTGAGATCCTTTTATGCCACATCCATCAGCAGGAGGCTGAAACACCTCACTGACATCTCAACTGTTCCTCCCCTGGCTCTCCAAGGTGGCAGTGATGGACTGCTGTCATCATTTCAGTCAGTCAGGTCTGCAGTGAAGATGCTGCCAGTGTGTAGGTCTGTGGAGGTGAGAGATGGTAATGTACCTTGGAATGTGGGTGTAGGGGATTTTTTGTTTGGTTTTTCTATGATTCTGAGGTAAAAATGAATAGGAATGCTATAGAAAATAGTCTGTATGGATCAATCTGAGTCCCATCCTGCAAGAGAGATATCTCTGCCTATTATTAAGGTTACAGAGGAGTTCTGTCTGGGGCGTTTATGGATATAATGAGCATATTTAAAAAAAAAGCTTGAAGTTCCAGGTTATCTGTCCAACTTCAAAACACAATCTAGAGTGTTAACAAATGCACACATGTGGACAGGTAACTGCTTGCTTACCTGTCGAAACTAGGGCAATCCAAGATATGTCCCTGTGCTACACAATATGAAAATAAGTTTGTTCATGCTGAGTGCCAACCTCAAGGGATTTGTAACTTCCAGATAAAAGTTTATACAGCAAACACTAGGCCTGTGTTTTATTTTCCTCCATAAATGATGATGGGCCTAGAGAGGAGTTTGCCACTGACTGGCAGACTTCCCTTATACTTGATAGGAAAGGAAAGAGCTCAGCAAAAAGCTGCTGTGAAGTCGAAGGTAGTTTTCAAAAGAAAATAAAATAATGCTTGATAAATTTATTTGGGAAGGAAAACTGGAATGTAGAAGAATTAATGGAAAAGAAAATTGTCCCCTTATCTTTTAAATTGTGTGACTGGCATCCAAAAATCTTGAGATTTTGTTGTTATGTAAACATAACCATGGGATGGTTTAACTTACTTCTAAAAGTCTAATGAATGCATCAAGCCAAGTAAAATATTCATTAGAGTAATTGGTTCAGTTCAACCTCTCAAGGCTACAGCTTGGAAATATACACCCTATTGCCTTTAGAAATGCAGCATGTTGATTCACCAGCTATTTTGCTTGGCTCATTTTCATTCCATATGCTTACTATACTTTGCAAAATCTAATGAAGTAACTGAGGTAGCAGTTTGCAAGCAATATTTGATACATTTTTAAGCCAAAGGTTAAGTGGTATCCAGAGTAAAACCTGTCCACTTGCAAGACACATCAGAAATTTTTAAGGTATTCTTGTATTAAAATAATTGGGTATGGAAGTACTTACACAAGTGAAAATAATATAGTAAAAAGTTAATTGTTCCCAAAATATTCATCTGTTTGTTAATTCATGTAGATATGCCTAAATGAAATGTAAAATTCATTAATGTGCTAGCTAGACAGATTTCAGTGTAGGAAGCTGGTTTTAGTGTCATATGATGACTTCATCATACCCTCATAGGTTTTCCTCTCCCCTCTGTGATGGGCATCTGCCTCGGACCATATGGTTTTGGAAAATTTTAATTGAAATTCTTCTGTCAAGGAGCTGAGCTAGAGAAAGCCTCACTTGCTTATAATTGCTAAAAATGTTGTGGAGACCTTCTGTTTCCATGCGGAGGAGCAGGCACTTGAAGCTCAGCACAGGCGGGTAACTTGTGCCAGGGACAGGCTTTTGCTTTCGATGAAAGTCTGCCGAATATTGGCCAACTTGCTTACCTTTCACAATTTGTTCATTTCCGACAGAGACTTGCTGGAGTCTCTTGTGACTGTGTCCTCATGAAACCTGTGTTCTCTGGGATTTGATGAGTCTCTTGTGACTGTGTCCTTATGGAACCTCTCTTGGCTTCTCTTGCTGGCAATCTATAGATGGCTGTATCCTGTCACAGGTCCAGTGCATGGTCCAGGTGCTCATGTGCCACCACCACAGGTGGCAGGGCAGGCTGGTGGAGCTCTGCACTGTCTTCAGTTGGAGTTTTAGCCATCTGCCATTGCCAAATGTGGGTTCTTGTGAATGACCACTGACTCTAAATGTTAGCCTCATTGTGCAGTTCCACATACCTTCCTGACCCCCAGTGTATCATCACAATGGTTAAGAGTATAAAAATTGACAGACATTGGCACACTTCTGGCTGATCTGCAAAGCTAAGCACAGAGGTTTAGTGAGTGTTGATTCTGTTGCAGAGACAAATGGGTGTTTCTTGAAAGGCACCTTTGCAGCTGTTTGTGAGTCCTTCAACTGCAACTGCTACCATGATGTTTTAAAAAAGAAAGCAGCTCCTGGGATAAACACCCTGAGCAATGGTATGTTGAAAGTGTGCTGCCAAGGGCAGCCCTTGCTGGGACTGTGGGTGAACGTGCCCTTGGAGCCAGCTGCTCTGTGGGAGGAGGCTGAGCCTGGCTGCCTTGGAGCTGTGCTGGAGCTGAGCAGGGTGAAGCAGCAAGAACTTGGGGAGCTGCTGGGCAGAGCGGGGATACACTTGTAGGCTTTGCAGCTCGCATGGGAGGGAGCCAAAACTGAAAGTCCTTTGGCAGCTGAAGCCTGGTCAATTCCTGTCTCAGTTTTATTGGTTATTTTTTCAAGTGTCTTATGTGTCTTGGTGGTTTGTCAATGGGGATTAGATTAAAATAATGATTTGAGTCTTCTTTGACTTTAGTTTTTGCGTTTGTGCATCTTTTCTTTTGCTCAGCAAATGTGAGTATTCCCAATAATCAGAGGACTAGGGTAAAGACTCTTATTGGTCTTAGTACCTTGTTGCTACCTTTGGCAAAATGTTTTTAGAAAAACAGCATTTTGGATCTGATCATCAAATCATTTTGCATCTTTTTCACATGCCTCTTGAACTCTTCCAATTAAGTTTTTAACCCCTGTAGAACTGCCTCTCCTGCCTTTCTTCATTAAATACATAATTTCCTGTTTTCGAGCAGTATGGCTGAGAAACTTGGAATATTCCACAGTATTTTCAAGAAGCACAGCTTATAAAAATTGATGAGCTTCTTAGATGATGTAATCTAAAAAGAAAGACTTCATAAAAGAGCCTTCTTTTATCGAAACACAAAACTTAATGTTGACTGAGCTTTGAATCAAGGAGCAAAAAGTCACTACTCCTGCATTTCTTTTTTATTTCTAGCCATATATAGCTTTGAGAATATTATTCTTACAGCAGTGAAGTCTACTTCTGGCACAGAGCAACTCTTTGTGAGCAATTTTCACTGGCAGATTAAGAAAGCTGTGACATAGCTATTTACATATTGCCAGTAAATTTGGTCTTGCTCTGTTACCACATTGAGATCTTGTTCCATTAGTAAAATTTCATATCGTATCAAATATAATTTTTGTACTGAAGTAAGTACAATAGCTAGGAAATTTTTATAGACTGCCTTTAATATCATGCTCTTGGGCTGTGCCTGATACTGTATGGTGCTGGTGATAAGAGTAAAGAATTGGGAAAAATGCCAGTGTGGGCACAGTGGAGTTCATTATTACAGTGGGGTTCAAGATCTTTCTAAGTGTAATGTTTATGGATATGGTGTATGTGTGACTTAGTGAAACATCTTAAGAATGCATTGCAGTTTGTATGTGCATAATGCTGTAGTATTATGATATTTTTGTAATATCGGTTGTGAAAAATGTGTACTGTATCTCACAACAGAGAGCTGGCACCACAACTGGTTTTTCTGATAGTCAGGCTGTGTATTTCTGTCTTGTCATGGATGTTTGAAAACCATTTGGTCTGTGTAGAGCTTAGGTGATTACATGAACCATGTGGGAACAGGAAAGATCTGAAGAGTGTTTTCCTGTTTGTGCTAAACAGAGTGAGGATTAATTGAGGTGTACTACCAAGGAAGACTCAAGAGCAAGTGTCTGTATCTCTTTTTCATGATTATTTACCTGGTGGTGTAAAAGATCCAGCATCTTTCAAATACACAGTGTTCTCTTGGATCATAACATTCCTTTGTTTTGTGGACTTATTTATAAAATAAGCATAAGCAAACATGTAGGGCTTAGTTGTGTTAGCTCCTTATATATCTAAGTAGTCTTTGCTCATGATAAGTATTTTCCAAATGACTTCAGTTGTTTCGCATAATGGCAAAAATTTCCCTGGCAGTTGCACCCTAGCCTCGTGAAAGCTTAGTTAGGACTTTCTGTGCCAATGCACACAGAAGCCCTCTGATCATCTGGGTGTCCGCCCACGGGTAAATGTAAAGGACAGAGGGGGTCCTGTTGGCTTCTGTAGGGCTTCTGTGCACTGAAGGCATGTGCTGATCTGAGGTCCACGTTGTAGACTGTGCAATAATGCACAAAACCTAAGGATCAGCTCTGTGTGTTGCTGGCAACGTGTACATTCAAAACAAGAATTCCTACCGGCAGAACAGTTTCATTTTATTGTCTTGTTGGAGCAGCCCTAGCAAGTGGTCAACTTCTCAAAGGGCACACCTAAGCAGATCCTTGTTTTCAGAGGTGGAGACAAACCCCCTCATGGGTGAATCACTCGGGAAAACAACAACAACAACACAAAAAGCCAAGCAGGGTTTTTATCCTGCCGCACCCGGACAAGCAGCAGCGGCAGGCGCTGATGCTGCGGGCTGCAAGGTGCGATGTGCCGGGCTGTGTTTCCGCGCGGTGCCTCGGCAGCCCTGTGCTCGCCCAAGGGCTATAATTAGATTATCAGCCTGCTCGGCAGCGGTGCCAGCCTGCGAGCCTCAGCGAGCATGTGCTGGATTCTGCATGTGCCTCCCGCTTATTGGCGGCCCGGGTTGCTGCCTGCCGGTTTGATAGGTCTCCCCAGTAATCTTTATGCTGCATTACAGACATAGATACAGAGGTACTGCGTGCATGCAGCGAGAGAGGTGCTCAGCTTGTAGCGTAAAAGAAAGCCCACAGATGAAAGGCACTGGTCTTTGTTGCAGAGCATCAGTACTTAAGGACTGCTAGCCGGGAGCAGAGAGGTCAGTGAAGGAGTTTTACTTGGTGGTAATTACTTTCAGGTCTTTATCTCTCCGGTAAAACAGTCATGCATGAAATGAATACTGTTAATCATGTCATCTGTTTAATTTGATCTTGTTTTTGTTAATATCATGTATACTCTGGTGGGAGAGCCATCAGGTTACAAAACATATCGTTAGAGTGGATTCAGTTCAAAAATGTAGTGTATTTATATGAGAATATTGCTTTCATTTGAAATTTTGAGCCTGTGCATGAGAGTGATTTTACTGGTTGCCTTTTGTTATGCTAATAGAAATATTTCTTTTATTGGAATGTTTTCTGCCAAGCAATTGAATTAGAGTATTTATTACTATTAGCATATGAAGATAAATCTGTAAATATTGATCAATTTAATGAATAATTTTGTGAAGTATCCTTTAATAAGATCACAGCAATAACTATCTTGATGGTGCTTTTGCAACAAGGTAGAGGGATGAGGAGTATTATGCTATTGTTCTTTCAACAAAGATGCTGGAGCCTTCATGTTTGGGTGGATTCTTTGTTTCATCTACTTGCTTTTATTTTAAGTGGCTTTCAAAATGAAACTGAAGCTATTCAGCCTGGTAGATTTCAATGTATCCTTTACTTGCACATGCATGTATTTTATATGTATTTATTGTTCTCAGAGGCTGAATTTTGGCCCAAAGCCTTGTTTATTGTGAAAACTACCTTCAGCAGTAGAAAGAAACAAGAAATATTTATATGCCAGTCTTTTAATCTGTGATTCTGAGACTATTCCAGTATTTATCATAGCGTCATATTCATTTAAGTTTTTTTCGTACTTGACCTACGCATCAATTGATCACAACTTTTCCTATAAAAAGCATGCCTATTTAATGAGAACATTCTACAGTGAAAGCTGTTCAGAACAAAAGAAAGCAAGCATAAAGTATTAAAAAAAAAAGTCTCATAATGTAGTCATGACTCATTTGATGAGTTTTGAATATTAAGGCTGACTGGTGAGACTTCAGAGTTAATGCCCTTGTCTGTGTCAGACTCCAGAGCCCACATGAACTTGTATATTAAGTCACCAGTCATCTGGCTGGCTGGCTGCCACCATGCGTCCGAGGTACGAGTGGATTGTCTCAGCCAGGATCAGAAAGGTGTTAGGAATAGGAGCTATTTTGGTATTAGCCTTCATTCTTCCCTCTGCACTTATCCTTGAAGAGGTTTTTCTCTGCTGTATAAACCAACGTAAAATGTAGGATGTTCCCTTTTAAAGTATGTGGTGTGAAACTGTCTTACCTTCTGAGCAGATACCCTCAAGTGTGAGCATTTATTCACTTACCAACTTTATATGGCAGTGGGTACAGCAAACACACTTAATTTATTATTTGTGATTGTGTATTCAAACAGAAGAGTATTTGGGAGGCTTAATTACAGCTGGTACATAACAGTTTGTTTGAAGTTTTTGCTGTTGACTAAAACAGGTAACTTGGTATGTATTTTAGTCAAGACAAGTTGTTTTTTTCATATTCCGGGAGCTGGTTTTGAAGTTATTTTCTTTTAGGCAGACTTGGAAGATGGCATATTTGCATTGTGACAGTTAAGCCTGGACAGGGAGAACTCAGGATATGAAGGCATGTTCTTCTCGAGCTGTTTCATATTCCCTCATTGCCCCAAGTTACCAACCAAAAGTGTTTTAAAGACACTCTAAGCTAATTTATGTCCTTTGCCTTCTTTAACAGAGACTCACCTTAAGTAATTTATCTGTGTTTTTATAACCTTTGCAACAGCATCACATGAAGGAGTAACTGAAATCAATGTTGGTAATTATGAAATGTAGAAGGTAAATATCCTCAGCTGGATCACATATTTACCATATCCAGACAAGTAGGTTTCCAAGAGAGGAGAGGCTGATATTTTCTACTCCATGTGTTAGGCTATTCTTATTTGTAAGCAGCATAAAGTATATCTGGAAAAACACTGTAAAAGTGATCATATTTTTGGTGATAGACACAGGTAATGCCACCACCCACTGGAACTGAAATGCTACACCAGCAGCTATTCAGGTGTGGATGTCTTTGCCTCCAGAAAGAGCTGTGATAATCTATGGAAGAAGCATCACAAGAAAATGGGACAGTAGTGCAACTGGAACTGGTGACACTGCAATTTAGCTTTGCAATAGCTTAACAGCAAGGAGTATGCTACTTTTTTTATTGCTTCATTTTGTTATAACCTTATTTTTCTTCCTGGTAAGCTAAGAAGACAAATTGAAGCAACAGTTCGTGTGAATTACTCTCTAAAAAGTTGACGTCCTTGTTGCTATACGCATATTTTAACTGTAACAAGTGTATTGCTCCAGGAAATTCAACACACTTCAGATTATTATCAATGAAATTTTGTATTTAAGCTTTGTCAGTGAGTTTCTTGATGTAAAAGTTTTTAATTACTCTTTCATTAGGAGATATATTCATAGCATGTTTATGTGCTTCTGTGAACTGTTTTCATTTCTGATATGTTGCCCAGTAGTTAAATCTCCAAGCCCTTTGTTATGTGAAAAGGAAACTTTTCTTTCCCAACAGGAATACAGTATGTACATGTATATATGTATGTATGGTAATGGCACAAAAGTATGTTGTGAAAGTCAAGATCTCAAGTGTTTAATTTATATATCCAGGTAAACATGTATGAATACATATGTATTTTCTACCCTGTAACTCTAACATATGTTTGTGTAGAAAACGCTGTCGATGTCATACCGGTATTCTCGTCATAATCCAATGGAAATACTCTTGGAAGGGTAATATTAGAAACACCAGATTTGGCTGCTGGCTGGAGATGGGGTATATGCAGTAAACTGAGTGGCTGTAATAAACTGTGCTGCACTAGCTCTTCCTTATTAAGATATTATGTCCTTTTACTGCTGTGCATATAAGTGAATTTTACATTACTTAAACCCTTACCAAGTCTAAAGGGGAAAGATGATACTTAAGGTTAATGCATTTTTTTTGTAGCCTGTTAGCAATGAAAGAGATACTCTAGAAAAAGTCATAAGGATTTAAAGTATTACCGCAGTGTTTATTTTGCAGGATTTGTACTTACATGCCTTAAAGTTTTTAAGACGAGTAGCAGCCAGTGATATATGCATAAAGGTTTATATTAGAATGAGAAAAGTGACATTGTGCCCTAAGAGCTTCTTTTTTCTTTTCCTCTGTTTTTGAAACCAACTCCAGTTATTACTTTGCTGATGAAATGACTGCTTAAATGGTTGAGACATTCAATAGCCCATCTCTAAATGCTTATTATAACACTTTGAGTGTTCACAGGAAATCAATAGCCTGTTTTCTGTATTTTGTTGAGTGAAGGTCATTTCATTGTTCAAATCTGAAGACTTTTGGTGTGAAGGTGCAGGATGAGCCTTCTCAGTGGAGATTCCCTCTGTGGGCTCAGCACTGTGTGCATCGGCTTGGGAAGGCCTTATTGTTGTGACACTCATCCCTCGCTGCAGCAGCACCACTGTTTAATGGGGTCCAAAATGCTCCTTGTATGCAGACAGCTGTTGCTCCAGTTCAGGGACATGTGTCCTCCCATGCCCTGGGACTACTGGGCACAGGAGAGGTGGTGGCAGGGAATGTCTGCCCTGCCCTGCCTTGCCTTCCCCTCCTGCAGAGCTCTTTGCCTGGCACAAGTTACCCTGGGGACTCACCATGTGGATTTAGAAACTGGATGAATGAAGTATGTTTAGCTCTGGGCAGCTGTGTTTCAGACATTTGCAATGTTAGGAGTAGTGTTTTATAGAGCAGGAGGTGAAAGTGGCTCCTTTTTTGCAGTTCTCACAATGGTATGGGGAATTAAAAGTAAAGTGGATATTAATTTTTTGTTACACTTAATCTCCTGTTATGATTAATTTAAATTGTTCTTAAACGTATTACCTGCAGTATTAAGTGTGACTTGATATATTAATTGCAGAATACAGCCAGCAAATAGTAATCCTGGATACTATTGTCTGCATAGCATGGTAATGAGATTCCTGTCTTAATTTCACGTTGTCTTTCATGGATGTCCTTCAGCCACCTGTAGACACAAATACTTGCTGCATTTTTCCATGAAGCACCTGGAGCATCCAACCCCTCACTTTGTATCTATGTCATTTTTAAACATTAGTTGTCCATTCCATATCAGATGTTATTTGGGTTTGTGCCCTGTTGTGTAGCTGTAGCATACTTCTGTAGCATGTTGGTTTATTAATTGAAACAATATTTATACATTGATGATGATGATCCTATGGCCATCTATTTATTTGGCTGCTTGTCTGTTGGGTATTGTAGAATAATTTTACTGTATCATCCATACCTTCTTGAATGTGTGTGATACAAAACCCCAATTAATGGCAAAGGGTATTAAATTCTCAGTTTTCTTTTAAGTGAGCTTAACATTGTGCAAATTGGTAGGCTAAACCAAAGGTTGTTCTACTTCCTGATTAGTAAGTCTATAGAAACGATGCTGTAACAAAGTAATGCAATGTGTCATAAGACTTGTACACGTTGTTAGTGCGGTTCAACTGGAGAGAAATGTGAATATCTAGACTTGCAATGGTATGCACATTTTCACAAGTTTGTGGACATTTAGCTCTTTCATCTATTTAGGGTCCTTTAGAGTCCATGCATGTAAGTGGTTTTTTTAAGGTCTGCTTTTGCATATAATATTACTGAAGGAGAGATGTTAATACAATGTGGTGTGTTGGCCTATAATACAAAAGCACAGTATGATACAATGTCTGTGCCAAAATGTTTCCTGCCTGTATAATCTAGGCAGAAAAAGACTAGAGTGGAAAGGAGAAAGAGAGACAATAAAGATGAATTATCTTTTATGTGACCACAAACTGTGGAGTTGCAAGGTAGACTGAACAGTCTGTGCTTGAGGATTATAAACCATCACTGCAAGTGTCTTTACAAAGAGTGAAAACTATAAGATCAGTGTAACTATTCCTGTCTATATAAGCCCTTACAGTACAAACTTCCCAGGGTAAGGATGATTTCTTTCTGTCTCAGTGTCATAATTGTCACTGGGTATTTTGGGCATTGCAGTCATCTGGAAATGAGTGTGCAGCTTAGTATTTCCACTGTGACATTACAACAGCAGTCTAGTCAAAAGATGTGTGAGGGAAATGATAAATTATATCTCTTCCTCTTTCATTACTGTTACCTCAGCCCTACTGTAATCCATGGTTCTCTGCCATGTGGTGTCCCCTATTTCCCTTTACCATACTGTGAAGTACAGAAATTGCTATTTTGGCCCCTAGCTCTCCAGGGACTGGGTAAAGTCTGGCAGGGGCTGTGCAATTGCTGTAAATTTTCTGTGAAACACAGGTATGATGGAGAGTGCAGCAGAAGAGGGACCTCCAAATATGATGATGTCATTATCCTCCAGTGTTTTGATGCTTCTTGTTTCTCTTCACCATAGTGCCCCTCTCCTTGCTGCCACCACTTTTCTAAATTTGTCTGCTCATTTCCCCTTTTTTAATCTAGTCCTCTTTTTTCCCCACTTTCTCCAATCCCTCTTTCTGCCCTTCAGTTTCTACCCCTCATTCAACCTTGGGCTCTTTCACATCTTTGTAGCCACCTTCCCCTTTTTGGGAGGTGGATATCTGCACTGGTTTCAGCTAGGGTAGTTGAATTTCTTCCCACTGGCTAGTATGGGGCTGTGTTTTTGGATTTGTGCTGAACGCAGGCTGATGTTTTTGTTTTTGCTGAGCAGAGATTACTCAGAGCCAAGGCCTTTCCTGCTTTTCATGCTGCCACACTGGTGAGGGGGCTGGGGGAGCATGGGAGGGTGGGAGGAGACACAGCCAGGACAGATGACCCCAAATGACCGAAGGGATATTCCAGACCATAAAGGGGGGGGGAAGAAGGAGGATGGGGAGGGACATTTGGAATGATGGTGTTTGTCTTCCCAAATCACTGTTATGTGATGGAGCCCTGCTCTCCCAGGAGCTGGCTGAACACCTACATGCCCATGGGAAGCAGCAAAGTGATTCCTTGGTTTGTTTTCCCTATTTAACTGTCCTTATCTCAACCCATGAGTTTTCTAGCTTTTAGCCTTGCTATTCTCTTCCCTGATCCTGCTGGTTGGGAGAGTGAGCAAGTGGCTGCTGACTGGAGTTAAACCACAACAATATCCAAAAATATCACTTATGCAGAGGTGCCCAAGGATGGCACGTGAAGAATGTAAATTCTCTTACCAAAGGTACTTGGGGTTTTTTTAAAGTTATTATGTATTTATTTTTTGGAGCAAGGTGTCCTTGACTCCTGCTTGGAAAGCTCATTCTGACAAATACAAATCGTGCCCCTGACCTTTTCAAGTCTGACATGTCTGCTTTTTTTCTCTCAGCCACTTACCTCTTTACTGAAAGCAAGCATCTCCCTTCATCTTCCTGTCATATCTAGATCAGGCCTTTCTCGGGTGATTTATGAGCTTTGCTGACCACTTTCTGCAAACAGGGCTCCTTTCTGTCTCAACTTCATGCAGGTACCTCACACCACCTGTGTTTCTGTAAGAGCTTGACCAAAGGAGCTGCTTCTGCTCCTCCTGCTCTTTAAAGGTTCTCAGACAGTTGTGGCACGTTACTGACCTGAATTTTGACAGCTTCTCTGGTGCCTGCAGGGCTCCAAGATGTGTGGGTACTTAACTGCCTTAAAGTCACATTTATTTTGCTCTTCTTTTTCTGGCATTTTGCATGTGTGCCAGCCTGGGTGCCTAAAGGATCCTGCCACAGGCTGTCCACTGGGAGGAGGTTTTTCAGACTGCCTTCATTAAATCCTCACAGAAAAACAGCCAAGCAGGTTATGCTCCTATCCTGTGCTAAAGTATGCAGGATTTGGGTTCTTCATCTGTAGTGTGACTTGATGAGAGGACTATGGTATGTGTAGAAAAACTGGAATGCTTTTTTACTATCAATTCTGATTTTGATCTCCCTGAAGAGACCGTTTTTTTAAGTATTTTTTCTTTCCTTATGCTTCAAAACAACTTTTACTTTCATATTTCATTTCAGCATGAAGTACTGAAGCCCAAATTTGCAACTCTTGAGCCTAAATTTGTAATAAAAGCATGTCTATAACTAACTCTTAAAACACATACATTCTCAGAAAACATTACAGATACTAAATCCATCTGGTGTTGAATTACCATTGATTTTTTTTTTAATAACTACTCTTAATTCTGGCTTTGTGGAAAATAGTCCTGGAAGCATTAGGATTCTTAGGATCCTACACAGAGCTTATTTTTTTTTCCCCTTCCTTTTCACTAAAATTAATTATGGAATTTTATAGTTGGGTATACCCTAAGTATGAGTGTACATGTGTATAGGTATGTGTACACCTAGCTATTTCTGTCTCCTGTGTAAACATACTTGAAAACTAGGACAAGCTGGAGAATATCAGAGATGGAAAAGGAAGGAGTAGAATGTTTATATATATATATAAGTATCCTAATATCATTTCATACAGGCCGCACATGCTTTGTGCAGTCATTGAGGTTTTTTTCCCTTCCCCATAAATATGCTACCTCTGTATAGTAAAAAAAAAAAAAGGCTGGATAAAATTGCTTTAAAGAAAGCTTTATTTTTATTAGACGATTTATCTTGGGCACTACTTATACATAATTGCATCTTTGTTCCGGTGCTCATTGAGTGTAAGTGGGCACAAATTGTCCAGGAGGAGATCTGCAGGGGAGAAAGCAGAGAGCAAAAGGCTCTGGGTCGGAAGAGGGAGGTTCACCCTCAGCTAGACTCCTCTTTCTTAAAAAGGTAGCTCCAAATTAGGCAGTAAACACGTAAAAACTGGCCTGAGTTTATGTATCTATATAGAGTACTCAAAAATTTGGATTTTCTCAAATACTTTTTGGAGTCTTACATGTGCATAATTATGGCTTTGCTGATACTCAGGTCTATTTCTGCAGCCCACAGCTGTGTCTGGCTGTCCTGTGAGGCTCTTGAAAACTAGAAAGTTGGACAAAGTTGACTGCTAAAATTCAATCTAGTCTTTTGGCATATAGGTGATCCTGGTAGGAATGGAAGAAGCTGTTTGTAAGCATCCTTTGTAGCATGAATTGCATACTTTGTGGGGAAAAGGAGACGCATATTTCTTCATCATGTCCCTTCAAAGCCATGAATATTGCCTGATATTATGTATAATATATTAATTATTATATTAACACATTTTCTTTCTCTTTTCAAACCACATTAAAGTCAATTTTCCCCTTCTTTAAATGATGACCATTATGTTGTTTGGGGTTGAAGAGATTTTTCTTTGTTTATATCTTGGCCAATATAAGTGATGAAACATTCAGACTTGAGGTTTTATATATAAATTGAAAAAACCCATTATCTTTCTTCTCATAAGCATTTGGATTTTTATTTGTTTAGGTAAATTGCAATGCCAAGTTCTCTTTTCTGACTCTTTGTGGTCAAATATAGTGTGGAGTTCAGTTTTTTCTGCTTGTTCATAGTAGGTCTTGAAATAACTTCTTAGAAATGCACTTGTAAAAATATCAACAGTAATAATAAAATCTGTTTTGAAGATTAAAGAAACCAAACTCTGGTTCTGAGAACTTGCTTAGCTCCATGTTTAACACACCAGCTTCAATCACAATCACTGGAAAGTCTGGAACTTTTTTTTTCTTTTGAATTTTTGAGAATTAATCTGATAAACTCTTTAATCCTTGTGAACAGTACCATTCATTTTAGTTTAACAGTTATGCCTTTTACACCTGAATAGATTACTTTCTTGGGTCAGTGCAGATGTCTTTTGAAAATCATTTAGAGGTATCCACTGGTAGTGAAGTTGTCTTGTCAGGTATCACAAACATGCAGGAAGAAATGAATGGGTTTGCACTGACAGCTCCAGTCTCTCTTCCCTGCTCTTCTTTACCTCCTTGCCTGTGTGTTTTTAATCATCCTTCCCTCTCTCTGTCCGCCAGCCCCTTTTCTTCCCAAACCTATAATGCTCACGCTTGCTGTGATTTTCAATTTCAAGGTCTGTTAGGCCATCTGAAGCACAAAAAAAAAAACAAAAAAAAAGCCCTGTTCATATTTTGAAGTGTGAAACTTGCCTTTCATTTCCTTTCCATGATGTACCTGGAAATGTTCACATATATGATGTGACATTCTTCAGTAAGAGTGGGGTCTGCCTGTGGCTGAAGCTGCCCTGTGAGTCAGAGGTCAGCTCAGCGTTGCCAGCAGTGAGTGAGCACAGGCTGTCAGCAGTGTGGCTGTTGCCTTCTTGCAAGGTTCTGTCCTTCCAAACTCCACAGAGAAGAGACAGTGGAATTGTAGGAAGTTCCTGTTCAGCTGCCTGGAGCACTTACGTGGTGTTTCCCGAGGAAGAGTTTACTTGGCGTTTACTGGATTTTCTTTAGGAGCTTGATATCAGACCTTCAAAATGGGGGTTAGCAGTAGTGCCTTCAGCATGTACCAGGGTGTGAATTTCCTGCTTTTCCTGGCAGCTGGAAAGGAGTTTTCATTAAGTGTGAAGGTGTTAGCTGAGCTCTGTTTTTAGGCTGTTTCTTCCTGAAGCCTGCAGGTTTGAGGATTCTGTCACACCAAGCTCAGTGGTGATGAAACAACTGCAAATTCCACCATGGTAGATTTGCACTGGGGGCTTTTATGTAGAGCAGTGTGACAGAGATTGTTGCAATGTTTGGTTTATTTCATCCGGAGGTACCAATCAAAACAAGATTCTGTACCTTGCTTTGCTGCACCAGTGCCCTCGCTTTGCTATGGAAAAAATTGGAAGCTCTAAGTGTTTTTGTAAAGAGGAGAGAAACCCAGCCATGGTGATGCCTTTGGGGGCTCCATTTGAGTTTTTTCTTCAAAATGAAATTGTTTATTGCCTTTAGAAAATAAGTAGCCAAGACTAAGAAACAGGTGGATGAGGATAATTTTTACTACTGGTTTATTTCAATTTTTGACACTTGTGGGAGAAGTCAGGTGGCCCAGTTACTAATGCAGAACTGATATAGCCTCAAAAAAAAGTAATTGCGTTTTTCCTCCTCAAAGAGAAAAAAACATACTAAGTGTAATTCTGTTTCAGTCCCCATTGCATCCAGCATCATTTTAGCATAGTTTTGGAATCCAGGGGGATTTCCTTATTTCACATAAGCTGTCACCTGAGGTGATTTGTACTTCTTTAAATATACTCTCCCTAGGAACTAAAGTTTTGAGTGCTTGTGTTGCCTTTCTTATAGTTAGATTAAAACTTTTATTTCTGTATAGATGCGGGGTTTATCTGTATAATTTTTGAGTACATGAAAACAGGGTTAGCATTAATCTCCCTTCTAAGTTGTCTTCTACTCAGCTGGAATCTTTAATTTGCTTTCAGAGCCTTTTAAACCCCTGAAGTGTCCCGATATTTCTTGTCAATAAAGGTCACTTGTGTAGGAAGTGCAATTTATGTCAACTTAGTCTACTGAGAGCCTTGTGCCTTAAGGAGCCTTTGTGATGATCATTCCAGACAAAGCAGCACTTAAACCACTTTCATAATTTCTCCATGAGGTAAAAATTCTGCAATCCACTTGAATCACAAATATCCTTTTCTTCCTGTTTTAAATATGTTCATCTTTTATAATAATAATAACAACAAAAAATGGAGATGTAAACAAAAGCAGTCATCACCACATACCATAGCAGTGGAATAAAAGTTGACCAGTCCTTCCTACCCCTATTTTATTTCTTCCAAGGCCCTCACAAGCAGGAAAAGCCCATATCGTGAAGATTTCCCCAGTGTAGCATGTCTGAGATGCAGGCTTCTCTATCTGCCCATGCTATGAAATCTGCCATCCGTGTTTCTTATCCTACTACTGAAGTGTTGTTTTGTCACTCTCCTTGCCTGGATGAAAGCAGCCTTGTCCCACTTACACCAGTTCTGAATTTGGCTTGAAAAGAGCATTTCCCAAGCCTGTGGCTTTGATCATATCATCTGTCTTTACATCTTTTGTTGGTTTCTTCTCTGTTGCACCCAATATTGAAACTCTTGGTAAGATAACCTAACATTATCTGTCATCTTCCATTTATTATCAACATTTTTAGTTTCTTGTCTCCATAATGCCATCCTAAGTCACCTCATCATTACACTTTCAAACAGTAATCTTTGTGCTTTTACGTCCTTTCCACCTGGGAGGAGCTAATACTGTTTAAATAAATTCATTGTGCTCCACAGTGTTGTGGTCTTCTTTTAATTTACCTAGTATCACCAGGCAATCTTGTAAAATGAGTGTTGGTAACATTTCTTTTCAGAAGGACCTGTGTTTGCGTTTGCATTGCAGCTGCAGACTTGTATCTGCTGGGAAGAGTTTTCTGTGCAGATGGTCGGCAAAGGCTTGTAACACAACAGAAACTCGCTGTGGAGTCACTGATTACAGAGAACAAGTCTAGTCTAGTGGCATTTCTAGGTGAATGGATTTGTCTGCAATGAGAAATACCATCAGTAACAAAAGCAAATTGTCCTGGGAAGGAAGATAATGTGAATGCAAGATAAAGGAAATCCTAAAGAATAATTAAACAAAATACAACTTGTGATGGAGCTATTTGATATTGCGGGTACTAAACAAACTCAGTATGTGTTTTCTGGAGCTTCCCAAAATGACTTGTGTATGTGGTGGCTGTGGGAGCAGAGGGAGATGTCATTTTGGAAGACTTGAGAGGAGATGCAACCTACCTTCAGGAGCCAGGAACTGCAAAATTATTGCATTTCTCTTCTACTGACCCAGTGCTTTTCTTTACGTACAAAACGGGAGTAACATGGTCAAACCCATGTCGTGGTTTCAAACATTAGTTAACTCTCTTTATACTGTGTAGCTGTTCTCTTTGGCCTGAAGGCTAAATTGGCAAGCCTTAGGCTTAGGAGAATTGCAGCAAGGATGAGGAAAGAAGGACGCTCAATTCTCGTTCTGCAGAGTTCTGGTTTAATTCAAAACTTTATCCCTAGGCAGAGCACGGGGGGGGGGAAGGGGGGGAGCAGTTTGCCGGCCCGGGAGCAGAGAGAAAAGAGACCCAAGTCACGTGTCCCAGGAAGTTTTATCCCGTAGGGGACAGGGGGATGCTGGGAAGAGAGACCACTGGCCAATGGGACAGAGGGAAAAGCTAAATCCCAGGGCAGGGGGGCATGGGCCCCACCAGCAGAGAGAGTGAGTGTGGGGAACCAGAAATCTTAATGCAAACATCACATAACTCTAGTGCATCTAAAACCCAGTATAAACATCAAATGTGGTCCACCACAGCAATACTGTTCTGGAAAACCAGTGGGGGTTGTATTGTTGTCCTTTCAGGTTTGGTGGTGGGGCTTTTTGAAGGATGTCTGAGAGTTATGAACCAAA
Source organism: Bombycilla garrulus (assembly GCA_013400315.1). Taxonomy (NCBI): domain Eukaryota; kingdom Metazoa; phylum Chordata; class Aves; order Passeriformes; family Bombycillidae; genus Bombycilla; species Bombycilla garrulus. The sequence continues at coordinate 214,311 of VXBU01013294.1, read as the reverse complement.
CTTATTTATTGAGGCCTTTACCTCTGTTTCCAATGTTCGCATAAAAACACCTGCAAGTACAGGTCTCTTAAAATCACTGGGGCACTGTTGAAAGAAATAAAAAAAACTTCTTAACATTTACTGCTACTAGATGTTTAGGAGAGATTTTCAAACAGTGCCTTTCTTTAGAATTAAGGAAGTATTATTTGGTTTAGTTTTACTCAGAATTACAAACATAAAGAATGTAACAGGTCCCAAGTGAATTGTTTGTGAAATACCATCACAAAGGTTCACTTGGTTGCGCTACACTTGCATAAGTGAAAGTCGCTGGTGATAAAGTAGGGCAGATAAGTCTTCCAAAAGTACTGGGTACTAGTTTTAAGGAGGGAACAGGCAGAGTAAAATTAAGGAATTTCCTGGTTTAAGGATTGAAGTAAGTAGAGGAAACAAGATAAACCTTGAAATTTAAATGGACTCGGAGCCTTTCTCTGTCTTAGAAATATGGTGGACTATTTCTTCTGGGTTTACCGCAGGGGCAACATTTCACATTTTAGTGTAAAGGTAACATGTGAGAGAAGTTCACAGTTGCCATTAAGGATCACAACAAATGAGCAAAACCACTGGGGCTGGGCAATTCCCAACTCTGGCCTGGAGTGCAGTGGGAGAAGCTGGAACAAGCAGGTGTCCCTGAATGGCCCTGCAGCCCCTCACCCTGGGACAGCTCACTCCAGGGTGGAATCCCCTTGACTGGGCTAAGCCAGCCCTGTTGCCACAGGTGTGGCAGGTGTGGGTATGGCTTCTCCAACCAGCTTGGGTGGTGGAGGTGATCCTTCTCCCCTGCCAGCTGTGGAAGGGACCGGATACATGGCTTTTATGTTGCTGCAGTTTATTGCCCACATTGCACTACTTGGAAAGCTGTTTCTGGACCTCCTGTGATGGTTACAAATGGTTTAATTTCTAGCATAAATTTTAATTGTAGTTAGCAGCTTTTCCTATACTGATAACATCTAACTTGTTGCACTGCAGTGTGGTGTGGGGTTTATTTTCCCTCCATATGTACTCTTCTGCAGAGTGAAGCATTTTTTAAAAATAAAATGGTTTTCAGCGTAGTTTGTATAGATTGTATGCATCCAATGGTAGTTTACAGAAGCGTGATGGAAGAATCTTTGTTCCACATCAAAATCTGTGTATCCTCACATTCATATGTCTGTATCTATCTATGTATGAATTTTTAAAATCTGAAAACATTTGGCCTGACAGTGGTGTGTGATCACAAAGGCCAAAAGTTCTGTGCAGTTTGGCCAGCGCTTCCCACCGAAACTGGTAACAGGTGTGGGAATTGCCTGTAATGGTCATTGCCTGTACATTCCATGGCTTGGGAAGAAACCTGGTCTCTACCACAGGAGGGCAAGTTCAGGGACAGCTTTTTAATCTTAATTGCTTCTTAGGGCAGTCATGGTTTGTACGTGTGTGGTAACTGTGTAGCCGGTATCTTGGCAATTAAAAAATCATCTCATCACCAGCACATGGGTTCTTTGCTGTGCCTCTCTCTGGTTCTGGGGGTTTTGGAATGTGTAAGAAAGCAGCAGCTGGAAGAGGGTTTGAAAGATGAGGAGGGACATGCGGCTGTTGGGGCTAGTGTGTTCCTCCTGTACCTTGTTGGCATGTGGAGAGGTGGGTGTGCCAGTTGATCGACTGAAATCTCCAAAGTTTGGTAGTAGTTGTGGAGCAACTGCAAGACACTTCAAAATGGGATTTTTTTTTTCCTTACTCATGGACTGTTTTTGCAGCAGGTAGAGGAGAGGGGGAATGAGGAGCACTGTGGGGTGGCTGCCTAGAAGCCCCTCTCCTTCCTTCCACATGTCATGACCAAGGTGCTGGAGAAGCACCCAGTCTTGTACTGTGCTTTCCTTGCAAACTCGCAACTCTTCCACACTTACAGTAGTTTCATTTTTTTGCTACATACATAAATATTGCTCTTGACAAGAGAAGATGCTGTATTTTAAACATTCCTCTGACAAGCAGCGAAATTTTCCAGTAAAACGTTGGTGTTTTAAGGAGGATAGTTGTGCAGCAAAGGGACATAACATGAGAGGTCTGATGATGATGATCTAGAAGTGCTCTCCACTGTCAAAAGACAGGTATGCTTTCAGCATAGTAATCATTGAAAATAAGTTTTGCACAATCCCATCAGCTCACACGCAACCAGAAAACAACCTGGTATGTGAATTGTTTTAGCAGCTGGCATCCCATCTATTAAGTCTTAAGTTCTACAGTTGGTATTTCAAATTATTTCCTATAAATTCTGTCTTACATGTAAGGATTGTGTTCAAGTGATTGCAGCTTGAAATTGGCTGGTGTCTCATGCATTTTTATCACTAAAATACAATGTCCTCGTTGGCAGCAGCTTAGTTTTGGTATTTGATTTGTTTTCAAGCACCTTACTTTTACAAGTCATGTATTGTTTTTTTGGCAGAAAGGCAGCTGCTTGGCATTCAGAGCCACTAGTTTTCAGTAACAGTTGTTGGTTTTGGTCCTTATTGGTTTTTCTTTCCAATTAAGATGCAGCTGTTATGACTTCTGGAGTGAGGGAGGATTATTTTATCTAATGATGTTAATGGGAAAATCCTAAAGTAAGGATCTGTCCTTCAAAACGACTGAGAAAAAAACGGGTTGTGAGGCCTCAATGTTTTATGAAAAGTACCCCGGGCTGTGATTTTTTGTGACAAACTGTAAAAAGATCTGGTGTTTCTTTTCTCATGTAAATGGAAGGGAATTAATGATTTGGAGAAGATTATCCTAAAGGATTTTTCACACTGCATCTTTTACAACATAATAGGGGAATGTACAATTGTTAATGGCTTTGAACTTGGTTTTTTGGTGACATTTGCAGTACTTGCAGATACAGTGCTTTTGTACTTTTTAGGGAGAAAAAATAAGATTGTGGTATTTCTACCTTTTTGCTCAGGTATGTGTTCAGTGCTGTATGTGAAAAATCCCTGAGCCACCTTTTGTTTTAGTTGTAGCCTAAAAGCTGTAATCAGCAGAAGAGGAAGCCACACACAGATCATTGCACTGTATTGCAGACTGGACAATTCTGTTAAACCAGCCATTTCAAGTTAGGAAGTCAAGCAGGCTGAAGGTGGACAACGATTTGAGCTTTATGTGTAATTTTACTTTGGTGGCTCATTCATGCATATTTGTTTTTTTGAAAAGATTGTAGTATACTCTTTCCCCAAATTCCACCCATACAGCAGGAAATTGCTCATACCTAAATAAGTGCATCTACCCTGGAAATCACACAAGTTAAACTGTTGCACTGTATATACGTCCACAGAGAGATTGTGTGTATGTACATGTGTATATATGCCACTACACACATATATATATTTTGACTGCCGTTCTCCTTTATATCTTCCAGATGTGATTTTTTTGGAAAGCTGGGGGTGGATTGGGATGGGAATCCCATGGTACTCTCTCCTTTACTGTTGTTTCATGTGGCAAAGGAAGACAAGAAGCAATTGTAGGCTCTTATAAGTCTTCTCGGAAGGTCTTGCGTGGTGTGTTTGGACACTGTTTCTTCCTTTTCCTCCAGCTTTCTGAAAGGAATATAAATTATGGCAAGTTGTTTCAGTAGACTAATCAAATACTCTTAGGCATTACCTCTCAACTATACATGGCAGTATCATCTAAAAGAATAAAAACTAGTCAGCTAGACCAAAAGTAGGGCAGTTGGATATTTGATATATTCTCACACTAATAAAAGGAATAATCATTCTTATTAATTTTCATAACAAAAGTGTATCTAACTTGATAAAATATTGAACTGAGAGATCGATTTAGGATGTCAGTGCTATTGGCAAGTGATATTGTAAACCAAGACATCAAGCTCTTATTGATACAACCATAAATCAATTTTACTTTCCTCTTTCATTTCAACACAAGAGTCAGAAATAACTTCATATAATGTCAATATTTTTTTTAATTTTTCTTTTTATAAACAGCAAGACCACAGGAATGCCCCAAGGAGGTTGTTACAGCAGGCTTGTGATACAAAAAATATACAATTAGATACTGTCTCTTAATAGAAAATATCCAAAAACAAGTCTTCAAGATTTTAATTGAAATACTCAATGCTGTTTGAATAAAGACCATTGCATGAAAACTTGCTGGATGGATGTGGCTCCTTGTCCACATGGGATCCTGTTGTGGCCCTTGTTGGTAAGGATTGGCTGTACAGAGAGCATTTATTCTCAGGGTGATAGTTTTCTTTTGCGGAAACAAAGAAACCCATGTGTTTAACAAATTTGTGTGAATGTAGGACAGATAGTCTGGTCTGTGTGGATGTGATGACCGTGAAGATGATGTCTTTTGAACACTGAACTTTACATGAGAATGTTTTTAACTGGAGTATTCTCAGTTTGAGGATTGTGTGATCAAGGATGGCAGGTTGACTTTTAGGGCATCCAGTGCCATTTAACATGCCTCAGGGTATCAGAGACAGCATGTTGGGCAGGATCGTGGTGTGTAAGAAGCTCTGAGAGTGAGATGTTGCTATGTTTTAAATAGTGTTGTGACAAGGAAAGAATGTCTTCTATTTGTTAGCAGTCTGCAAAAGTAAAACCAGAGGTGGGGTGTTAAAATTTGTATGCCTGGGAACTGAAACTAAAACTACCCTTAGCAAGTCCTAAGGGACTGATTTTTTTTGCTGGTGGTGGTGATTCTATTTCTGTTATTTATTCCTGCATGATAAACAAAACAAATTCTTAACAATATTTTAAAAAGGTGTGGGAATAGTAAAAATAATCATAAATAGTTAAAAGAACCAAATACAAAGAAAGGGAAAAGCCCAATAAAACCCCAACCCCCCCCTAAAACAGAAGAAGCAAGAGTTTTTATAACTTACTTGGTCAGTATCTCGATTATAGTGGCTGTATAAAAAGTGGTCCATTTTGGTAGTACATTATGTTACCATGGTAACATTGACATACTAATTTAGAAACCCTTCAGGCTAGCTTTGAGAGCATGAACATTGCACTAGTATACCAAAACATGAAAAGACTTACTGTGAAAGTAACTGCTAAATGTTTAGGATGAGCCCTCCAGGTACATGTGGACTTTTTTCCCCCTCAAAATTTCTGTTAGGATCCACATTTGCTTATACTGTTAAAAATACCTGAACCAGATCTATCTTAATGGTTTTACAGTGTTTCTTATTAAATCCTTTTGTTTTCTTCTTGGAATTGGACCTTGGGGTCCCGTTGTGTAGGCCATTTTAGGTGCAGCTCCTTAGTCCCCCAGCTGCAGGGGGCTGTTATTAGAGGTGCTTGCCTCATTCTCATGGTACGTGGACTGTAAATTGCACTTTGAGTCCTGGGTGTTAACAGGTCCCGCATCATCTTACTTGTGTGTGGTCACAGATTTTTTTTCCAGTGGCATTGAATTGTGTCAACTGGACCAGTGAGTTTACTTCCATTTAATTTCTCCATATTTGAAAAAGAATAATTCTGTTGAAGTGCTGTGTAACTAGTGCTATGATAAGCAATTTACAGACAACCAAAAAAAGTTGCCAGAAATAGGGAGTGTGCCTGTTACACTTCCTGCTGTGGGTAACTTCCTGTATGGTAGAGAAATTTGTAGGCTCGGTTCCTTTAACCTATTCTCATAACACCCTCAAAGGCTGCCATGAGCCCTTGTTTTTGGCTGAGGTTGGCAAAAACTGGAGTTGTGTGGTATTAGGAAGACCTGAACATGCCCAGGGTTCAGCTAAGTTACAGTCTTTTTCATTGCAGGGGATTTTTGGCAACAATTCTTCACTCACAGTAGAAAGTACCATGTTTTTTCTGCTTCACGTTAGTATGTACATGTACACAGCTGGATTTGTCACTTCTTTACCTAACTCAGTTAAGTTTAGCAAAACTATTCTTAGCATGGAAAATAAGCATTATTTATTAGGTCTCGGTTGAACTGATTCTGCAGTCTAACTGAAGAAGACTTTTTCCTCAAAATAAGTGACAAAAAGATTGGAATATCAAGAAATACAGTCAAAACTAGAGTTGATTAAAGAGTAATCTCCTCTACCAAGTCTGCTTTGTAGCAACTTGGTGTATTTCTTGTTTCATGATGGTTGCTTAAATCCTTTTTTGGGAGTGGAGATAGGTTTTAATCTTAATTTTTAAGTGGTACTGAATTGACAGATCTGGAAGTCAACAGGCAGGATTAGATTGTAACACCAGCTTGGGCAAAATGAGGGTGTTCTAGATACTGAGCTTTTCTTTGTTTTAAAAAAAAGGAAAAAAGTGAAAGGCATTTTGATCCCTTGTGGTCACAAGGATTACTGTTAAATGTGTGAGCAGAATGCAGCAGACAGATTCTCAGGTGTCTCTCTACTACAGAGATGGTTCATGTGCCATCCACCCCAAGAGGGTGTTGACTCTGAAGCAGAACTTCATCCTGTGTCTGAGGGCTGCTGTGTCTTCTCCTCTGAACGTGCAGTGAGAGCTCCTGTGTGCAGGGCCCCTCTGCAGCTCGAGGGGAGAAACACCCCAAACCAAAACAAGGTGGTGCTGTCTTTGTGCCAGGATTTCAGGCTTTCCCATCATGATTAATGCTCTGCAGGTATGAATTTATAGGAATGCTGGGAACAGGGCATGTCATATGTGTTAACCAAAGTAGTTAAAGCTAAGATTTTGAAAGAAAAACTGAACTAAGTCAAAGGAAATCCTGCATATTTCTCACAGTTATAAATCTACTCATAATTGAGCCAGACTACAAATTATGCTTTTCCTCCCTGTCATCCCTACCTCCTTTTGAGGAGATCACCCTTTTTTAATCTTGGATTACTTCTTTACCTTGATTTTGGTGCCCCTCTACAAGCAGTTGTACCAGTGTAACCCAAGGGCTTTCCAGAGGAGAGAGAAAGGTCTTGCTGCCACACAAGAGGCAGGCAAAGCCATGTTCCCAGTGGAGTACAGATCCCTGCAGCCTTATTCAATTGCAGAGGATGCCTGCAGCCACCCATCCTCACCACCAAGCCTCTTCTCTTGGTAGCCTGACCCTGCCTAGACACAGTCTTCAGCATCCTGGTGAGGTGCTGCTGGGCCAAAACGGCCTCATTTTAGGTCAGAGAGGTACCTTATCAGTGCTGGAAGGGTACCTAAGGAAGCTGGTCTCAGACTGGGATGGGTTCCTGCCCAGATCTCGGGGTGAGGCTGGGGCACACATCCGTGGGACCCTTCCAAGGACACTGGTGCTGGATGTAGCACGGAGAGAGCACTGGTGGGGATGGAGTGGGTGGGAACCCAGCCTCCTCTCATCAGTATGGGTGGAAGGTGGACCATGTCTTAAGGCTGACTTTGTGTTCTGGGTGGAGAGTGCAAGCTGGAGCTGCTGAGACCACAGCTGTGTGTTGCAGCCTGGCTCTGCTCCCCTTCCCCTGCAGCCTCCTGGCCCAGCCACAGGCCATGGCGTGGAGGAGCGCGTGGCGGCTCGTGCTGCTGAGTTATCCCAGCTGTGCTTCAGCTGCCCTCTTTCCCCTGCAAGAGTAAATAAATATTTAGAGTTTGAATTACATTATCTAGCAAGAACAATTTCCTTTTTTAATGTGCTTTTTTTCATGTGCTTTGCTCCTTAGAGCTCACTAGCAACAGCAATTACATTGGGGAATTATCTAGAGACAAAAAAAAAAAAGGTAAATCTGTCTGGATTTACCTACTAAAAATACATTTTGACAACAGTCATTTAGTTTAAGAATTTGTGCCTACCTGAGCACCTGTTATATTTGTCCAGTTCCATATCCCTTTTTCTGGATGTCTGAGAGGCTTTTCTCATCTCCAGTTGCTAGAGAATCACACTGTCCTGTAGTTTTTCAAGCTTGTAATAGATTAGGGTGATTTTTTTATAACCATAATCTAATTGATTTCAGAGGGCTTGGTTGGGGGGGTGGTAGTGGTGTTATTTCCTTCTTTTTTTCTTTTATTTCTGTGTTGAGTTGTTGGGTTTGGTTTGGGTCTTTTTGTTTGGGTTGTGGTTTTGGTTTCAGAGGGTTTGGTGTTTTGGAGGCTTAGTTATTTTATTTGTTTGTCTTGTTTTGTTTTCTCTAAGTGTACTGTTTGCCTGCTTGCCAGATGAGGAGACTAATGCAGGGAGGCAAAGCCGAATTGTTCCAACAGCAGCAGCCACCCGCTGCCATGCTGCGGCACAGAATGTGAAGGCACAGGCTGTTTTGTTTCCTTCCATGCCCTAAATCCAAACATCGTCTTCCAGCATCCTGATGGAGGCTGTTGGTGGGCCAGTTTGTGGACTGGCAGTACAGGACAGCCCTGTCCTCTCCTCATTCCTTCACCTGCAAGGAAGATGTGGGTGCATCACCACCCGGCTCTTGGGGCTGTCCCTTCCCTCAAAGGTGGGGTGCTCCTACCCACAGTGCCTGTGCCAGTGTCCTGTTTGACACTTAAATGTTGTGCTAGTGCAGTGCAGACTGGCTGGATTTACAGGAGACCATTCCAGCCTTCTTTTCCAAGCACATTGTATGGATTTGTTGTTGTTGTTGTATACTCTTTTTCAAGAGCTGCAGGTTTTGTCTTTGCTCCAGGGTTATTTTTGTTTGGTTTATCCTACCTTCCCTGAACACCTCAGAAGTTGTTACTTCTTTGTGCACTCAGCAATGCTCCCCATCAGGAAAGAGATGGCTTGCAGGGCTGGTCATTCAATTTTTGTTCCCAGTTCCAGGCTTTTATTTGCCTATATATTAATATTTGCCATGCCTGATGAGACTGGGCTTTGTTCCTGGTGTCAGTGACACAAGTTGCACGTTTTCTCAGTGTCTAGCAAAGGGATAGACAGACAACAGAGCTGTTGTCACAACTGGAATTAACACACCATATGGTCCCTACATCACCTTTCTTTTCTATATTTGTCTACATGCAGAAAAATTATTGAAAACAGTCGTCCATTTCCCAGCTCATCTTGTACACAGTGTTTCTTTTTCTTCCCCAGCTTCCTGCATTTTGTTTGCAGAGGCACTGTTGTTCTTAGACTACCAAATAAAAAAACTCCTCAGGTGCTAAAAATAATCTAGCTATAACTCTATAAAGAACGATTTTCTGCAATTTCTTACTTTTAAGCAGCAATGCTATTTAGTATTCCCAGTAGATGGACATCTCTGTCATGTCTATTTTTCTCTAATACAGCAATATAGTCTCTGATCCATGGGTCTGTTACTGATGTCTTCTCAGTTTGCAGCTTCCCATTGCTTTATTAAAGAAGTCAGTCTAAGCTTATATTACTTTAATTCTGGGTTGGCGGGGTTTTTGTCCTTCAAAATAGCTTCTGTTTCATTTCTGCCAGTATTTTAGGACTTCCAGTCAAAATTACTTCAGCAAAATAACCTGATGGGGAGTGTGATATAACAGGATTTATCTGTGTGTTTCTTCAGAAACTTTGTCCTGCTTTGTCTCTCTGAAAGGCTTAATTTTCGTCCTTTCTAAACGAAACTGATCATATGAAGAGTATTCAGATGCTGTATGAACGACATTCAGATTATAAAGAGCTGAAAATACATGTCTGGACAAATATTCAAAGTTCAAAAGAACCTAAAGAGGTCAGAAACATAAAACAAAATGCAAAACTGCAATTAACTTTACAGGAGTGTATCCCGAATGAAACTATTGCATGTTGCGGAGAGACTTCAAAAAGGATAATGCCATAAAATGCTTGAGAATACCAGGAAGGGTCTGAAATACAGGGGGAGGGAGCCTCACAATGGTCGGCCATAGAAAGATGCCCAATTGCAGGGCGCAGTAGTGGCTCTGAAGGTTTGATTCTGACCCCACTGAAGTTGGATCCCTGTTGATGTTGGCTGGCATTGCAACAAACTCTTTCTCCTGTGTGGACACGTCATCTAGGCAGTCAGTTGTAGGTGCTTTATACTTTGGGGGATATTGTCAACAGTAATTGAAGTATTTCAGCAAACAAAAGCACAAATGTGGGAAATAAAATTCTCAAGTACAAAAGAAACTTTCAATATAGGTGATGTAACAAGAATCGGGAATTAACAGAGAAAAACATTAAAGTACTCATTTTGTAGATGCATATATCCAGAGAATGATCTGCTACAGAAACTGGGAAAAGGCTCTACCACCTGTGGTGTCTAGTTCTAGGTCTTACAAGCTATTAGCTAAAAGATGGTAGAGAATAATCTTAAATTGGTACAATTGGAGAAAGGATCAGTCTATTTTCCTAATGTCTATAATTCCTAATTGCTTATTAGTCTTTTTGATGTGTGAAAGTTATAAGAACAGTGCCTGTCTCTGATTCTCGTGTGAATCTCACACCAGTGAAAAAAAAAATGTACCCTATGAATGAACTTTGCTGTTTCTCTAAAAACTGTTAACTAACTTAGGCAATATGAACTTTACTTACTATGACAGATCTGCTTTCTGTTGTCATACAGAAATGATACTGACTTTCCTTCCCTTTATAATTTTATTCTCAGTTCTTTCATGTAACCTATCTCCATCTGCATAAAGTGTGGAGATTTTTTTCTCCCAAGCTGGATCTATTCTGGCATATCTCCTTGTTCTGTTTTTTCAAACTGAGAATCAAATAACTGTTTAGGTTGGAAAAGAAATACAGTGTCACTCAAGTTCAACCCTTAACCCAGCACTGCCAGGGCCACCATTAAATCATGTCCCTAAGCACCACATGTCCACATGTTTTACATACCTCTGCTCAACTCTTTCCATGGGCAGCCTGTTCCAGTGCTTTTCATAAAAATTTTTTTCCTAGTATCTGATCTTAACCTTCCATGGCACAACTTGACGCCATTTGCTCGTCCTATTGCTTGTTACCTGGGAGAAGTGACTGACCCCACCTCACTACAAGATCCTTTCAGGTGGTTGTAGAGAGCAATAAGGTCTCCCCTGAGCCTCCTTTTCTCCAGGATGAACAGTCCCAGCTCCCTCAGCTGCTCCTCATAATACTTGTGCTCCAGACCCTTCACCAGCTCCTTTGCCCTTCTCTGGACATGCTCCAGCATCTCAATGTCTTTCTTGTAGTGAAGGACCCAAAACTGGGCACAAGATTCAAGATTCAGCCTCACTAGTGCCAAGTACGTGAGATCACTGCTCTATTCTTGCTGGCCACACTATTTCATCCTCTGGGTAAAATATCACTAACCCATGCATTTATCCAAAACTCATTAAAACAAAGTTCCTCCTCCAACTAGAGCATGTCCAGATTGGTTTTCCCCTTTAGGAATCTTTTGCAATGCCCAGTGACAAGCTTGGCTGCTTTATTTGCTAGTGAGTATTCAGGAGCTATTGCTTCTCTGGTTGATCCCTCTGTTCCTTCCAGGCTACTTTCCTTTGGACTGCCCATGCTGCTTGTGCTTGGGGATGTTCACAGGGCCGTGTTGCAGTTTTGAACCAGTAGGACGAGTTAGGGGCAAGCTAAAATACCTTGTGATACTGTCCATTAATCTTTTCCCCTCTGGATTCATGTATAGTTGCACACCACAGTTGTGCAGGAACTGTTTTTCTGCATAAACAATTGTTGTGTTGTGCGAAGTGTATAATCCTCTTTTTTTTTTTTAAGAGCTACAGGAGAGTAAACACAAATTTTGAGTCCCAACAACTAGAAAGCAGTTTGAGTAGGTGTTGTTACAAAGATGCAGTTGGAACTTGCCCTGCCTCTAGCTCCAACCCTCCAGCAAATAGCAGAGTCCCCCGGGAAGAAAGCTGGGCCTTCTCCTTTTCACCTTCCACAACCATGAGACCTGGCTACATTTCCCTCCTTCCAGCAGCAAGCAGCTGCTTCCTGAAGGAGTTTAACTCTCTTGAATGTGGCAGGGTTGGCTCATTTGCAGCGAGGTGGGTACTCTGCTGGTTTTGACAGCCTCAGTGCCCGAGGTGCCGCATTTATGATCCATGGGCTCTGGCTTCGGCGCCGGCTCCCCCCCAGCATTTGTCAGCCCTGAGTCGAGGTGCTGGCGTGGCAGCGAGCAGCCTCCAGCAGAGATAATTCTTATTGTGTGTGCTGCTGGCTCAGCTCTGTTCTGCCTCACATGGTGACAATTTCTGCCTGCCATCGGTCCCTCCTTTGGATCCCAGTCATGCAGGTAGCAAGCACGGCCAAAGGGTTGTGTGTTCCTGCAGCTTCAGTGTTTGCGCCTTCAGTCTCCGTCAGAAGACTTTGGGAAAGTGAATTCTTCTTCCCAGTCACTTTGCCCCTTTCCTAGCATATTCAGCATTCAGTAGCTCCTGTGCTGACCTTGTTCTTTAAATTGCATTGGGACTTGTCTTGTTCAACACACAGGTCAGAAGGAAAACAGTCAAGTGTGGAAAAACACGCCGTCATTGTTCACTGGGGTCAGAGCAGCACAAGTAACCTAAATTTGAAATGCTCCATACTCCGTGGCTGATCCAGCATCCTCAGGCTGCAGCCTGTCTGTCTGCTGCAGTTGCAAACCAAGAAGTGATTTTGTTCAGGAGCACGATTTCCACCAATTTAATCTACTAAAATTTGGAGTTTGGAAATCTGGGGCAAAATGGAGGGGAAAAGAGAAAGCAAGAGAAAGAAACGCAGAAAAAGACAATTTTTAATTGAGAAGCTAGAGTGCAACACAAGATATTGCATTTTCGTCATACTGTGGGGTGTGTTTTGGCAGTTCAATTTGTTAATTTTCTAGAACAGGCATGAAATCGCTATATTTATGTATATAGGAATTAATAATAGCTTACAAAAGCAACACACTAGCTTTTTATGGGTGGGAGGAGAAACCAAGAACCTGCCTGAAGGCGAAACATTTCTAATTCCCTTTTTTAATTTATTTTTGTTTTAATATTTTTTTTTCCAAGAGAGCTCCTTTTTCACTGTGTGCACTGCTGTTGCCCACACTGGTGCTGGAGGAGAGCATCTGTGCAGTCTGCATAAATTGATTTGGAGGGTGGCCCACTGTGCTCGGTGCTTCCTTCAGGTCACGGCTGCCACACTTTGCCACGGTCCTTTATGCATGCATGAGCACGGGCAAACACATCCAAGGTGTAGGAGGGCGAGCTTGAGGAGCGCTTGGCATCAGCCCCCGCACATGGCAGTTGTGATGCCTGCTCGCAGAAAAAGCCAGGGAGGTTTTCCTCCGTAAGGTGAAGCTTGTAACAGGAGCAAGCCTTACCCTGCTTTTGCTGTTAGAAGCAGAGACGTTTTTGTTGGTTTCCTTCTAGGCCACTAAATGCTCCTGACTTCTTTCCTGACCCCCAGGGATGGCAGCAGTATCACAGGAAGGGAATCCTGTCATTCCCTCTTGGACAAGGGACAAGCCCTGCATCAGTGGTGATGACCCAAGAGTGCTTTCTACAACTAATATGAAACATTTTTGGGTTTTTTGGTAGGGGTTTTGAACACAGCAGGAGAGAGGGTTTGGGGTGGATCTCCTCCCACCCCTTTTTTTCCTTAATTATGAGAAGTTTCTCAGTGATTGTGCTGGTTGAACCATCCAGAGGAAAACAGCAGCATTCCTGCAGGGGCTTGCAAAAATTTTTACTGGATTTTTGCTCACACCTATTTTTATATCAGAGATGGCAAAACCATACTGACATATCTAGTCTATCTGCTTGTGGATATATTTTGTTTCCATATGCATCCAGCCTTGCAATGTGTTTGATAAGTTGGGTTACTTGTTTTAGCTCATCTGTGCTTCTCCCTTTCCCTGGAGCTAATCCAGAAAATGTTTTGAAAGAGAAGGTTTTGTGGGGGGAGAAGGAGATTTAATTTGCATCATGAGGAAAATAGGAAAAATTTGCACAAGATGTGAAGACTACATTTGATATCCTGTAGTTTTTGTTAGTGTAGAAGTGATTATTTTTCTCCTCTCTCTGAATCTGAGTGATCTGAGGGGACGGTGATGATCATCTATTCTTCTTTGGTATTTTAATCTAGGAATTAAATAACTTCTTTAATGAATAGGTTCACTCTCTGACACAATTTCTGACATTTTCAACTTGCTCTTATCTCCTCTATCCATGAGGTAAATTCTGTTTACTCTTTGTAAAATATTTTGCATTATAAACAATAACATTTTGCTTAAGATCTTCATTCTTCTCTGCAGAAGAGGGAGAAGTATGCTGGGCAGGAAAGCAATGATTTTTCTGGCATTCAGAAGAAAATATATAAATAAGTACTGTAAACACACACACACCTACATATAGAAGTAATGTAAAAAAAGTATGTATTTCTAATGAGTCTGCCCAGAGAAGGGGAATGGACTTGATGAAAGGTCTGGAGCCACAATGTGATGAGTGGCTGAGGGAGCTGGGGTTGTTTAGCCTGGAGAAAAGGAGGCTCAGGGGGAGACCTCATTGCTCTCTACAATTACCTGGGAGGAGCTTGTGTTGAGCTGGGGGTCAGTCTCTTCTTCCAGGTAACAAGACAAGAAGAAACAGCACCAAGATGCCACCCTGGCAATTTACACTGGATATTAGGAAAGTTTCTTCACTGAAAGGGTGGTCAGGCATTGGAACAGGCTGCCCAGGGCAGTGGTGGAATCAGCATTCCTGGAAGTGTGGATGTGGCATGTGGAGATACGGCTTAGTGATAAACATGGTGGTGCTGCGTTAAAGGTTGGGCTCAATGATCTTAGAAGCCTTTTCAAACCTTCATGATTCTGTAATCCTAATTATCTCTTCAGGTTTTAAACTTTCTCCTGCAACACTGGTATTAATAGTGACGTTTGACATTTCAGTTACTTGTTTTTTAGTGCTGATGATTGAAAGCATAGAAGTGAATTCAAGTGGGGGGAAAAAAAGAACTTTTATAAAGATTAGTAAGGTAATGTAGAAAAAAATCATGATCTTATATAGAAGTTTTCACTATCAGCATGATTTATATTTATCTTTTTAATGCATGCATGACATCACGTGAAAAAGGTATAACATTGATAGAATGTGGTACTTTACTGTGAAAATGTAGCACTTACAGATTTATTTAGCAATTTTGTGTGGTTTTTGCTCCAAGTTTTATGTAGTTCAGGAGAAATACATGTATGTATGCGTGCATGTAGGTCTCACATACTTACTGACATGAATTTCTTCTGAAAGAGCAGTAGTTGTTCACTTTGTGAACTGTGGAAGTCAGGTGAGCGTTCATACTTGTTAAATTTTATTTTTAGCTACTGAGAAGATAACAAAAAAGATTTACCCAAAGATTGTGCCCAAAAATCAGAATACTCTGTGTTTGTGCTGGATTGCTTGGAGCAATTACAAGAAACTAAGAGAATCTAAGAAGAAGGAATATGCAGTTCTTTATTTTAAATTCTGCCCAAACTGGTGGTTTTGACAGATATTTCTTGTTGACTGTTGCCTCCCATACATTTCACAAGATAAAGCTTAAAAACCTGATTTTTTTATCTACCTACTCATTCCTGTTTTATCTTATAATTTTGCTTTCATCCATGTATTTTAATCCAGAACTCATAATGAAATTCAAGCTTTCAAAACAGTTCACAAAATCAGCAATTTAATGCATGGTTTGTCACTTTTACTTTTGTAACAGCTGCAAGATAAATAAAATAATGAGATATTTACAGCACAAGGTCAGGCAGTTTTTGTGATAGCAGCTTTTCATATAAGATTACAGCTAAAAAAGAGGGGAAGTGCTGAGTTACATAACTCACTAAAGTTTGACACTTAGAATTTGTGTTATAACAGCACTTCATAGGCTATAGATGGGGCTGTTTCAAGTTCTGTTGTAAATCTGACTTTACAAGACTTTAATGTGTTCTGTAGGCTAATAAAAATCACTCTAGGACTGAATGTGTGAAATAAAAAAACTTGTTTTTAATATATTTTAATGCTCAGGGTATTTTGTCATCTTAGATTTTTTTTTTCACCAAGATTGCATTGCTCTTGGGTTTTTGAATAAATCTTAAAGTTTACCTTCATGTCTGAGGGAGGAGGGGCAAGAAAGAAAAGGAAAAAAATAAAAAGGCATCCCAGAAATAGAAGTCTTGCATTTGCACAGTAAAGTTTAAGGTATCAGTGTGAGCTTTTGGCACTGGAGAAAAGGGCATAAATATTGAGCATGAAATATAGTGTAACAATAAGTGATAACATTTTCACATGGTTGAAGTATAAGCCTTCCAGGAGCTACAGAGGATAAGCTGTAAGCCCCAGAGAGTCAGCTTTTCTGGAAGACTACCGCTGTGCACTGCACATCTCTTGTTAGAAATGTCTGGGGTGCTGAGCAGGAGAGGAAATTGTCTGACCTGAAATTTTGAGGGTTTATGTAGTTTTTGCTTGGTACTGTTTGAAGGATTCACCTGCTTGGCAACTACCATGAAAATGCCAATAGTTAGGAAGTGTGATTAAGAATATCCGTCTTGATTCCACATAAGCAGCAGTGACTTACAGGAAGAGAGAGCCCTCAGCCAGGCGTGCTGCACTTTGCTATTTAGGCAATCTTGGTGCAAGGCACTGGAAGTTATGTTGCCAATAACAAACTTGCTCCGGAAACCTCACTCCTTGCCTTTGGTGGTAGTAATACCAGGACGGTGAAAGCTTTAGCTCAGGAATACTGTGTTAACATTTCCCTCAATCCCTGTGCTACTTTGTAATTTATGCCAGTTGTGTTCTGCACTAGGGTAGTTGTTTCTGGCTCCCTTGTCTAATCTGGAAGGAGAGGACTGTCACACGCTAGGGTGACACCAGCCCAACCATGACATGCAAGGCTTTCAGTGGCCTCATCTGGGAGGAGGAAATCCATGCAAGAGCATAAACTTCAGGCCATGAGGGACTTGGGAGCAAACACCTACAAATTTCTCTCATCCCTACTCCTTCCCCTGTGTCCGTGGGCTTGAAGTCATTAGTTTTCTCAGTGAGTATGACAGACTTTCATCAGCGTTTGGTGACAGTAGCGTGCTATCCTTCCTCACCAGGTTGTGGTGTCCCCAGGATCCCTGGCATTGCTGTTCCAGACAGTTTCCATGCACAGGGAGTGTTGCATTTTGGTGCTGTTGGGTGAAGGGGAAAGAACTGGGAAGCTGTTGGCTCTGCCCAGCACACAAACTGTGCCATGGAACCGAGGGGAGCCTGAGCAGTGAGAAAACCTGCAGCACACAGTGTATGCTTTGGACAAGGGCGCACTGTTGTTTTGTCTGTAATTCAGCCACTGGGAAGGGACCCCGTGGTCTGAGCTGTGCTCTTTTGGGCTGGCAGAGATAACCAGGCTTGCATTGCACAGGTGCACAAGAGACCTGCCAGGGATAAAAGGGGAAATCAGTACAGGATAAAAACAGCTCCAGAAGATGGTGTGTCCTGTGTCCTTGGTCCATGGTGAGGTGGCCAACTGCCAGCTCCTCCCAGACAGCTCCAACATGGGCTTAAATGAAGTTTAGGACTGCTGGCTGTTTATCTAACGTTGTTCATTGTTCGGTACAGGCAACTGCAGAAATTAAGGATTCAAATACAGGGGTAAAAAGAATTTGTTTCTTTAGATTTTGAAGTATTGCCTTCATTCTGCATATGTAAGAAGCAATGGGACACAGCTTTCCTCACAGTTAGGCAAGAAAGTAGCTTCTCTTTTTGTTAGACACTGTTGCTTCGAGGTAGAGAGGTAGAGATTGAAAATATAGGGGGGTATGTCACTCTCACTCTATGAAAAAAACAAAGGCTTTTTATTAGTATTATTTTTCCTATAGCTAGATCTTCCCTTGAGCACTTTTTGTGTGCTGTGTTGTTTATTTGTGTTTTCAAACTTGGGTTTAAAACTGCCAGGCAGCTGGGGACTTCCTTTCCCTAGTTCTTGTCCTCGAGGAGTTACTGGACAGAAAGAGAGAGAAGTTCTTGCCAGAAGTAAGGCAAGGACAGGAGCTTCAGGTGAACCCATCAGAACTCCTCTTAGAGAAAGGGAATTAATGCATCTTTGGTAGTATGTATGCTTCATTTGCCTCAGTTTGCATCCTTTAAATTCATATTGTACTGAAGTCACGCTCTCTCAGGCAAGACAGTTGTTCAAATGCCCAATATTTTGAGCACACATGACATTAAAATCCTTTTAAAATAATGATACTTGGTTAGAGTATATCTGGTTGTGTGTTTAGAACTGTTAGACATAGGAGGTTTTGTTTTAGAAAGTGTAAAATAATGCGTCCTGCAGGCAGCTGTGTGGCTTTGGCATGAGGAGGACTGTGCTGGATGGTTTCAGAGGTGTAAAACAAAAAAAACCCAACTGTGCTCATTTTAACCCTCTGTGCCTTCTGTAGTTTTGTTTCATGGTATGGAATCTCTTACTTTATGCAGTTTCTATTCCTAGTGATGGGTTAGTTAAGGGACAGAAGCACAGACAAGTCTGAGCACAGATTGNCGTCGTAGGGAATCTCTTACTTTATGCAGTTTCTATTCCTAGTGATGGGTTAGTTAAGGGACAGAAGCATAGACAACAAGTCTGAGCACAGATCAGTTGTTTGCTTTGGTTTTACGTGCTTTGGTATCAGCTGTGCGTGATGAATTGGCAGCACAGCAAGCCCTGTGATATGAGCAAATGTCTGGGCCTTAGACTGTCCCTGTGCTCCACCTCGAAATCTACTGGGTATCTCCTGCTCTGAATGGGCTTAAACATAACATGAGGGGTCTGTTATTTCAGATAGTGAGAAAGCACCTGAGCAATTATTCTTGAGAGCCACTGTTCTGATTTGACGGGAAAGGAGGGGGACAGAAGTTGCTCTGTGTTGGCATTGTGTGCAGTGGCTGCTTGTGGGTACCACCTCTGCTTGTCTTGTGAAGGTCCTGGGATAGATAGAGCCAGGTTTAGGCACACACATTTTTTTTGATTACATAACCCTTTGGGGGTGGTTTCGTGTACTTATCTACTACCAGTTCAGAAAATAGGAGTAGTCTTACTAAGCCTTTTGCCACATGTTTGTTGAGGTTGTGGAAGCACACAGCGAGGGTTCTTTTGCACTGTGTAGAAGGCGAGTTCTTCCTTGGAGATCTGCTTATTTTTACTTTTGAGTGTGTGTAGATTTAACTGAAGAACATGTGTTCACACAGTTGTGCTGTTTAAGTTAATGTGGGGTGACTCAGTGTGTATTCACTGCTGCGAGCCCACAGCAACTTCGACAGAACATTTTATTGTCTGAAGACAATGCTAATAATGGTAGCATTAAAACAGTGCTGGAATTTCACAAGACAATGTTCTGTTCCCAGAACTGCGAAGGGACAAAGAGATTTGCCGTTGTCAGACGGGAACAGGAGCTGGCCTGCAGTGCAAACAGTTCTCTGCTTTGGCTGGGCTGGGCTGGGGTGTCCTGCCCCTCTCTGCTCCTGCTTCCTGGGACCTGCTCCAGAGGCTGTCACAGCAGTGAGCACCTCTGCAGAGCAAGCACTGCAGGGGCTGGCTGTGCTGAGAGCTGTTGGAACACAGCCCCTTCCCAGGATGATCCTACTCTAGGCTGCTTTTATCCAACAGGTGAGCTATCCATCACCATCTTTGCCAGCTGAAAGGGCTGGAAAGGGCAGGCACTTCTTTGGCTGCCCTCACCTGCAATTGCTGTGGGGCTTGGTCCCACCAGGTATGGAGTTTGCTGAAGGAGAATTTGGGATAGGTGTAGTGTTTTGCAGTTAGTACATGGTGGCTGCTATGGCATTCCTATTACTCAAAAAGCAGTGATTCAGAAGTGATGCAATTTACATTGGTTGTGCTTTTCTTTAGCATGAGCTTTGGTGAAGGGATTGTAGGATGAAACCAATGTGACTCTGGTGACTAGTGGAGGGCAGCTGTGCTGTCTTTGTAGCTGAGGTATAGGTTATAAGTGCAAATAAGTTGTTCATTATGAAATTAATGAGCATTACATATATATTATTAATCCTTAACCCCACCTCTTAATTGTGTAAAAACAATAGTAATTTCCTTATCAGAAGAGTTGTTAATAATGCTTGGATCCTGAAAACAAAGATTTTCAGTGGTGGGAGCTGTATGCATTTATTCTTTCATAGGAACTGTTTCACGTAAAACATTTCCACCCCCATATGTACTCCTTTGCAGCAGGTTTCTGGTATTCTGGTGTAATAGTCAGGTTGAATAATGACAGCATAGACAATAAGATGAGAAAATGAAACGAAGAAGAGATTGTTGGCAGTGCAGAAGCATTGGCTGGAAACCTCATCAACTGTAAACCACTTTTGTAGTATCGTGGCTTGTATCCAGTGTGGGCAGCATCTGCAGTGCAAAGCCATTTGGAGGTTCACTGGTGGTGAGCACAAAGTTTGCTTCTCTGCATTAGTAACTAGAAGATAAGATAGCTGTTGTGAATGCAGGCTCTGAGTCTTGCACTGCAAATCTTTAAGATGAGAATCCACTGAGTACTTAACTTCTTTAATGACTCCCAGCAGCATTTCCTGGGAGCTATGTGACAAAGTACCGGAGGGGTTGGGCTTTGATTTCAGTAGCTTCATTATGGAGTTGTGCTTTTCTCTTAAAATGGATCCTTTCAAAATGTAGTTTGTGTTTGGTGGGGATGGTGAAGAAAAAGAGCTGATTTAAGGAAAATTGAATGGGGGAAGTGTCACATGCTTTGCAGTGTTGAGATTCCAGGCATCCTTGCTGTGAAAAATGGGAGTTTAATTATCCAGGTTTTGTGTGGGTTTGCTGAGTTGCTTTACTTTGTTTGTCCTCTGTCAGTCTCTAATAATGCTATTATTTACTTTTACTAAAGAGAAAAAATTAATTCAGTGATCTCTGTTGCTCCGTGTCTGCCAGGAATGCTGGTACTGAGTGGCATCACTGCAAATATTGGTATGTTCTTGCTTCTGTTGTTGGCAGAAACTCTGGGGAGAGTCAAACAGCCTAACTCAATATTGCTTACATATCTTCTATTTTCTTTTGACAAAATCATTGCATGGTTCTGTCTCAAGGTGGTCTTCTGTGAGCTGCAAGGAGCAGATCACGTCATTGTTGAACTGCTTGTTCAGTACATGTGATATGTGCCACAGAACTTTATGGAGTACTTTTGGAAATTTCTCTGCCTAATACATGTATTGGGGCACCAGAACATCTCCTTTGATTAGACAGTTTCTAAATAGCAGCATTAGTTATACCTGTCACTTGTTTTTGTCCCAGTATATCATGTGTGTCCCTGCATATCTGTATCACCGGTACAGGGAATTTGGGCATGTTTTCAAGCGTGGCTTTTACAGCCAGGCTTGCACAGAATGGCACAACCCATCAGCCCTCTGTTTAGCCTCTCCTGACAGTTAAACACTGGCATGAGCAGATTTTTATCCTTCTCACCCCCTTTCCTGAACTGATTCCTTAATACTGTACACAAAGCAGTCCTGCACAGCACTGCCTGTTAAGTCGCTGCCTCGCTGAATAAATTACAGGTGCCTGCTGCTAAAAAGGAAGAGGTGATGCTTTACTTTCTCTACATGGTTCTTGTTCTCCTCTTCATATTTTTTTGATTTTTCTCAAGTCATCCTGTTTTATGTGCTGTTGACAAGCAAATCACCGAGGGATGCAAAAAACAAAGAGCAGAGGAAATGTCCAGTGCATACTGAGAAGCAAAAATTCCTGTCTTTCAAGCATGAAGAAATGGAAAGAGGTGGATATAGATGGTGATGAATTTAAACATGTACTTATTTATTACTCTGTCTTCCATGTCTGGATCATCTGCTGCTGAGGAGAGGGTAAGACAAAGAAACACTTGAATTTTGGCACCACTGAAACAGAGATGGCAAGGTGAGATCAGAGAATCGTACAGGTTGGAGGGGGCTTGCAGAGGTCACCTAGTCCATCCTGCAGACCAGAGTCCCATCTGATCAGGCTGCTCAGGGCCATGCACAGGACACTTCTGAGATCTCCAAGATGAGAATCCAGTAGACTCTCTGGACTTCTGTGTCAGTGTTTCACTTCCCTGAGAATAAAAAGTTTTCTCCTCCATAGAAGGCTGTAATATCCCTTGTTGCAGCTCTGGTCGATGCTCCCCTTCCTCCCTGTGCACCTTTGAGGACAGTCTGTGTCCCCTCCCATCAGGCAGTAGCAGATAGTGGGCAGGTTTCCCTGTAGCCCTCTCTTTTCATGGCTGAGCAAACACAGGGCCCTCACTCACCCTCTCCTCCTGTACTCCAACTCCTCAGCTGGCTCTGGTGGGCCAACATGGGTCTGGCACTGGGCTGCACTCCAGGCAGCATGTCTACAGGAAAAACTATTTCCTGTGCTGCATTCCACAAGTACCCTGAAACTGGTTTCTCTTCTCATGTCAACTGACCTTAGTTTCTTTCCTTTTTCAACCTTTTCGCATGACAGCTCCAAAATAGTAGCATTTTCAAGTGCTTGCAAGGAGTATGATGTCACACCATAAAGAAAAAAAAGCAACTGTTAGTACTTAACTTTTGTCTCTCATGGTGTTCATTTTTACAGCTATACCCATCTAGCAAGACTTGATCCTGACGTTTTTTCTTGAAGAACTTAAAATGTTTTGTCTAGTGTGAAATTAATTATTCTGCAGTCAAATGCAAACATGCAACCCAAAAAGGTGGATGCTACTCCAGGTCCAGTATCTATGTGTAAGTTATATTCTGTTAGACAATGAAGCGGCAAAATGGCTCTTAAATAGTTTCTTCTGCTGCTTTCCTATTTATTTATTTTTTTTTTAATATTAGGTTGCCCCTGGTATTTCAAGAGTTTCTATCCACATACTGTATATTCTCACAGCAAATCCAAACACAGTTTAGCAGGGGAAAGAACATTTGGAGACTGGTTCAGTGCCCAGAGCCTGCTTTTAACCTCTGCAAAAGCCCTTGTCTTTCTCAGCAGTGCTGAGTGTGGTGTAGATATCCAGCATTTCTGAATCTTAGTGAATCAGGTGTAACAAACACTGGCCTGAAAGAAGACATCAGATTGTAAAGATCCTAAGCAGGATCAGGCATGCTTAAACACCCAGGTTAATGAGCGGAGACCTATGGCACTTGATGAATTCTCATGTAATTTCTTAAGATATCCAGTCTCCCAGCTGAAAATTCACACACAGCTATTCTCTATATATATTCTGAAAACATTATGACCATTAAATATTGTCTAATATATGTATAAATTCTGCGTGGCTAATTTAGACGCTGGATGATGCATTTTCTTCTTACAAGTGTACTTGAGAATTCCTCTAGAGTAATCCACCAACTCATCAAGGAACTATTGAATATAAGTTAAAGCAAACAGTATGTCAAGAGATTGACAACTTGATTTTATGTTGGTATTTGTCACTGACTGAAGAAATTGGATCTGTCTCTCCATTCCTAAAATAAAGTAATCCCAACACAATATTGAAGCACTCATGAAGAGCTGTTGCTCATAGCATGATGCTCCTCTTGGAACTTGAAATAATGTGCATCCCTTTACAAGGTGCATGAATAAAATATAAGAAAGGTGATGTTTGTGACCTAGTTAGAAGTTATGTGCATGATCTCTTCTCCTTGGTTGAACTGAGGAAACAACTAGAGTGGAGGATATCTTTACGTACAACAAACCTTATCTTAGATTTTGGTTTTGTTTCTTTTAGTGAAAGGGTCATTTATGAATATGTACACTTTTGATTTGGGGCTGAGCATAAAACAGCTAGACATCCAAAAACTTAATGTGCACAGTGAAATTTAATTAGGTAACTGCATAAAAATCAAAGGGATTCTTTTGTAGACAGGAAGCAAGAATCCCCTTTTGGTACTTTGAGCCTATATGCAGCTAAGTCCTGTTTTCATCTCTTCCTCTTCAGCAAGAGGTGTTAATAATAGATGTGTGTGATCTGCTGCCAAGGTTGATGGGCTAGGGGTATGAGGAGAAATGGACTATATTCCTTGCATTGCATGGTGCCTTCTTCATGTAGCAAAAGTGCACTAAGTCAAATATTTCAAAAGGCAGTCTTCAGCTTTGTACATTCCAATTTGATTTGCTAAATTTGGTCTCCACAGACAGCAAGCACCTATTTCATGGTTGTAGTTTGGCTTTTGGTTGCTAAGTATCTCTTGAAAGTATGCACAGAATCTCTGAATTTGGGCTTAATTAAGCATTTCCATGAAAATTTTCAGTACCTGAATTCATCTTTCTTGGGGTTTTTTTGGTAAAACTATGAAAAAAATATGTCTATAAAAATGTTTTTATATCTCTAACATGGACTAACTGTTGGGAAAGACAGCAAGCTTCAAATGTGCTCCAGTTACACTTCTCCAGCTTAAGTTATTTACTTCAAAAATAGGTTTTCTTTCTTGGTAGATCAGGCAATACTGAATAAAATTAGATTTGTTAAAAAATCTGTTCAGTGTTAACTCTCAGAGTGAGAGGCTACCTGCAATATTTGTGAATCATAATTGTGTGAGACTCATTAAAAAAAAAAAAAAGCCAACAAGACACAGAATCACAGAATCAACTAGGTTGGGAAAGACCTTTGAGATGATCAACACAAAAAGTCGCTTTGCAAGTGACGAAATAGAGGATTCCATTATGGGAAACACCAGGTACACTTTCTGAGTAAGATCACTGACACATCCAAATAGGATTATTTCATATAAACCATCACAATTTTAAAATCACTTTTTGTTGGCAGTCACCAAAGCCAGCAAAATTTCCCAATGTTTCATTCAGGCAAAGGTCAGTGATGAATTAGATTTTATTCTCTTAAACATTTCCATTTCTCTTTTGTGGCTGTGTCACTGCCTTGATTGTTTGGGGTTTGTTTTGTTTCATTTTTTCCCTTCTGTTATGGTATTTTTTTTTCCAAAAAATTAATATTTTTGCAAAGAAAGATGTTTTGGAGGTGTTTTAACATAATCTTTTTTTTTCACTCATGGGAAGCATGTTGGAAGTAAGCTTTTCTATGTCAGGCAACTTGTGGTGTGGTTTCCACTCCTGGTGTGTTAATGCACTGTGTGCTCCTCAGCAGAGCATGGGCAGCAGCTTTGAGCTCCCTCCGCACTCATTTACAGGTTGGCCAGCTTGGGCACCGAGCATTCCTTTCTGTGTGTCTGCACATGTTGCTGTGTGGTCTCCTAATGAAGATTTGTTGTCCTCCAGGTAGTTCAAATAAAGTTTCATGTGTGGTTTTCACTTTTCCTGTTGCGGTATTTCTATGATTTTTTGATGTTCAAGGATGAGACTTCTCTCAACCTGCATGAAGGCAAAAAGCAGAGCAGCTATAGAAAGTATATTTAGGTATAAATATTTCAGCTTTTTGTAAGATGCATTTAGTTGTCATGATGTTGCCTATCTGAAAATTGTTTTATAACAACTTCATTCCATTTTTCTTTCATTTCAGTTTCCATCAGCAAGGCAAAACAGTCTTTGCTTTAATTATTCTTCATTAAGATTCATATCTCTGAGATTAAACTGAGATGAGCTTTGGCATTTCTTAGCTTGTGGTTGTCTAAAGAGGAGCCAGGCTGAGGAAGCAGACTCCCTGTTTTCCAGCAAGTAAAAATAGGAGAAATCAGCTACACTCTCTGAATCTTCACTACAGTGCCTTCATGCTTACCCCAGGCATGGGGCACACCATGCTTTTGAGTTAAGAGATGCTGAAGAAGATACATCCTTGACAATGCCTTTGAGAATTTGTTATGAGATGTGGCCCTCTGCTGATAAGATCCAGGGACAGATGTCTCTTCCATTCTTCAGATATATCTCAAATAAGAAATCCAGATGTTAAGTTGGCCTCTCTCAATTTTAAAATCCTCACTGGGCTCTTGCAAACACTTTGGTCATTCCTTCCTTTGGGATTTTTAAATTTTGAATATGCAATGCCAGTCACAGGACTCTGAGATTTGTTTTTCTCATATTATGGGTCCTTTTTATTGTAAGAATGTTGAACTGGCAAGGGACCAGCGAAAGGGATCACTGGTAGAACGAGGTGAATTTTCTGTAGTTCTGTATGTTATATTTGCATTTCAATGGCTCTTAGTTCTAAAGGTCTCAATCTCGTTATGAAGATATTATTTAATGATTCTTCTAAATGTGTTGTATTACTGGAGTGGCCTGGCACCACAAATAGCAGGAGAGTTTCTGTCCTGCCAGTAGCCCACCTGGGTGTGGCTGTCCCCAAGTCAATCAGTCTGTCTTGAAAAGGAGCATCGCTTCTTCCTGAACAATTTGCATATCCTTTTGCTTACTAAATGGTCATAAAAATACATTTCTGAAAAAACTGTTAAAATGTCTAGAATTTATCTAGTTACAAACTTAACTTTAAGATCGACAGATCTCATATTGGTTGTTAAAATTTTCCACTTGACCTTGATTTCACCAGCAGATAAGAGATTTCTTGTTGAAATTAGGATAATGAGCCATTGCAGTATGCCAGCTGCCCAGCCATTGTGGAACTGTTTTTCTAGGCGTTCCAGAAGGATTTCTTGAAGAGAAATTTGAATGAGTGTGGGACTTTATAAAGAAAAAAGCTACAGAAAAATGCCAGTTCAGAGAAGAATGTGGTAGCTCACACCCATATAATTAAATAGGTTAATGTTTTTTACAGTCCGAGTCTAATCCAGAGTTTCTTATCTTGGTTTGGGTCCTCCCTGTCTAGGTGTGAGGCATTTTCTGCCCTTATAGAGGAGATTAAATCTTAGCTGAAGCTCAGAAGGGAAACCAGCTTTGTGAAAGTCACTCAGTGTCATGATTTTTTGTGATTTTGAGAAGTCTGATATTAGCTTTCCTTATGTTGTTTTTGTTCTCAAATGAGGGTTTTTTTTTGTTTGTTTGTTTGGGGTTTTTTTCCCAAAGAGAAATGAAAAGTTAAGGGCAGTTGCTTTAAATATTCATGTTGAGACTATTTGCACTTGTCTGGTAGGAGCCAGTTACCAATCAGTTCTCCGCATATATTTCAGCTACTGTGTGTTTGGCACTACATCAGCATATCTATTTTTAAGAGAAGTACTGTGGGGGCACTTAATGTTCCTAAGAGAAAGTATTGTGGAGATCAGTCTTTCCTGTTGGAGTGCACCTGGCTGGATGGGGGTTTGAGCCAACTTGGTCTAGTGGAACGTGTCCCTGGCCATGGTGGGCATGTTGGAACCAATTTTTTAAGGTCCCTTTGATGATACAAATCTGCTAGCACAGTCCTTGTTCAGTTACTTAAAGGGAAAAAAAAAAAAGATCTAAGAAAGAGTGTCAATGAGAAAGGAGTGGTGTAGTGGTGACTGTACGCAATTGTTAGTGCACACCATGGCAGCTGTGCCCCACTGTGCCTGCCTGCAGGAAGCAGGTCTGTCCATCACCAGGAAGAACTGAGCTCTCAGTGCTAACACACATTTTCAAACTACTGTGCATCTGGTGTAAAGCTGTACAGCAACATATCCTGCTGTATTTTTATCTGAGTCTTGCAGCTGCAGGAGAAATGAAATCCTGGGCCTCCAGATCCAAGAAGAAATCCAAGAAAGAATTAAAAAGCACCTAAGAATCAACTGTAGTAGTTGTCAGGCATAACTTGCCTTCTTGGAGGCCAAGCATTTGGTATTGTGTCTTAGGTTGCAATTGGTTTATCACAAGCAGGTTGGTTTTTCCAATGCAGGGCTGGCCTTGTATTCTACTGCAAATTCCACAGGAATGGGACAAGCAGAGTTTGTTTATTTCTTGTCTGTTTAGCATCTTCCTTTCATACTTTCATGGAGAAAAACAAGTGCATGTAACTTGTTGGTGGCCTTTCTGGGTTCTTCTGCATTGGAACTGGGCCATTCAGGGAGGTGGCTGGAGTAACCAAAATTTGGTGACAGGGGAATGCCATGCTGCTTGCTAAACACATAAGAATTGCACTTGTGTGAGTAATTAGAACTTGAAAAATATTCATGTGACATCTCTTATGCTAAACAGTATGTTAAATTGGGAAAGGAGGATCTGGTGCTTTTAGCTATCCTGATAAGTCCTTGCTCAAAACTTCTACTGAAATTTATGCTATATTCTTCATTTTCTCTACTTTTTCTTGCAGTTCCATCTTAATGTTTAAAGATACTGTGGTGTATGCGTCCCTTCTCAGCTGTGTTAAGGGTGTTGATTAAGAGATTTGTCTGAAATGTGTAGCTGAAGGGCACTATCTTGGACTGATAAAGTGCTACTGGACATCTGCTTAAGCAGGACAATTAGTACATGGCTCTGCCCTGGGCTGTTCATCCTGCATCTCCCTGTGCTGCCTGTCTGAGGATTTGCTGTCCTGCTGGCAGAGATGTGGGTCCTCACAGAGGGTTGTCCACACTGCTGCTTCATGGTCCTGTGTGTGAGTCATGAGAGTGTTGTGTGTCATGTTGAAGAGCTTATACAGTCTGTAACTTAGTTCAGAACTTGGTCTGCCTCCACATTACTCTTGAAGCTTTATCCATTGACAGTTTTGTCAGTGCACTCTGCTGTTGCAGGTACTAAATAGTAATAGTTGGGGTTTTGTTCTGGGGCATGGATGATGAACCAGTCATGCACTAAGAGCTCCACAGAACATTTATCTGTTAGAGTTTTGTATGTGTATCTTCTTCAGTCATTTCTGTCTTGGGTCCAGAGCCAAGCTCAGTGAAGCTCATGTAGTGTGTGCTTTCCTGGTGGTTTCACAATTTAATGGATACCCTCCCGGGAAATCCTTGAGACTTGGAGCAGTATGTTTATTATGGCACCAGAGGATTACAGCAACTCACTGTACAAGAACTATTCCAATATCAGTACTTCCACTTTTTATTACTGTGACCTCTTTCTAACACTTAGAAGATAAAATAGCCTATACATTCTAAACGTAGTGTACACTGGTGTTCACTAAACAACAACATATTCCACTATGTAGTTCACACTGATGTTCATACCATAAATGTGTCTGTTTGAATTACTACTATTGGAATAAACCACATGTATGTGAGTTATTATGTCTATATACTTGTATCATTTAGAAAGTAAAAGTGTGTTCTTGTTGGTATGGGAAGAAGAAAACTCTTTTGTTCATGCACTTATGCACTCCAGAGCTGTGTTCTGGAGCTCTCTTAACAGCCATTGAGATAATGGGTCTTCCTCAGCTTGACATTTCTGCCCTTCTGCTGGCTGTCACCAGCCTTGCAGCAGAGGGGAAAACTGCTTCTCCCCTTTCTCCATCACTGCCTTTTTTCCACATTAAAAAATATGTAGAAAGCTGCATCCCGCACCAGAGGTTTTTTTTCTCCCAAATAAATACACTGACTTATTTTTCCCTTACCTATTGTATACACAAATGCTTAATTACAGGAATATTATCTCAAAATTTTAAAATTATGTGCTTTTCTGTCACCCAACTTATTGTGAAGATATTTGCAATCATTTTTAGCAGGTGACACAAAATGCAAATGTTTGGACTTTTTTTCTGTCTGGAATTTAATAACTGCTTTAAATCTCCAAAAACTAGCTCATAATTTTGGGGAGAAAAAGGAGGTGGTGTTGCATATGAAAGGAAAGATGTATTGATTGACTAGACAGGAGTAGTGTTTTGTAAATATAATACTGCCATGGTTTAAAAAAGCATTGTCTAAAATAAATGTTTTAGAAAAATGAGATTAAGAAAAAAATGGCAAAAATTTTTACATATAGACATATAAAATTAAAGAGTAGATTTTTTTCATGCTTTGTGTTGTTAGCTTGGAACATATCCTGTCATCCCTCCCAGCAAGAGAGGTGTGGAGGGTTTTTAAGCACACAAATATTTTGCTCTTTGATGTTATCTTTGAGTATGGGAAAACAGATCATCACTGTAGATTCCATATGTTCATGTCAAAATCAACTAGCAGCTGCCCTGAAATAACACTAACATTTACATATTGATATTTTTCCCTCAGTTACTTGTAAAGTAGCTGACATTGATTCTGACATTCTATGCCCTACTAAATTTTTAGCATAGAAACAGAGTTGTGGTTTTTTTCTTTGCAGTATTTTCTCTCTTCTTCATTTGGAAATAGACAAAACCACAACAAAACGGATTGTTTATCTATAAGAAGAAGTTGAAAGGCACAATTTTTTGTTGTCCTTCATCAGTGAAATTAAAATGGCTCTGTTTGCATTTATTCATTGATTCCCAGCACAGATGCGTTTCATCTCACATATCAGATACTGCGTCATGTGCAAGCTTGTGTTCTGAGACTTCCCTAATGACCTTTTAATTAATTGCTATTATTACACAGCTCATAGGCTGCGGCCACATTTATGTCATCGTTTATCTCACCTCTCATGTGAGAAAGTCCCGATTGCTGTTGTGGCTGCCTTGCACTTCTTCCCTTCCCTTCTCCTGGCATGGACTGACCTTGGTGTCCTGTTTCCATGACCTTCAACACTGACGTGCATGCATACTGCTATGTTGTGTTTTGGGGTTTTTTTGAAATGCCTTTTTCATATATTATTTTCTTGTCTTTTTGTTTCAGAATCCTCTGGAGCATTACATTCCCCTGTTTGGAGTGTGGACAAGAGTTTGGCATTCTGCTTTTGCAGGTACCTTTTTGAATTAAAAGGCACATATTTTTTTCCCAGGGGTTGATAAAAGGAGAGCAATTCCAGAATGATTTTACTGTGTCCTTCTCTGCTGTCTCAGGAGGTATGTTGTGATAATGAGTTTCTCTTCCTCCACCATTAGTAGTTAGTTGATTGGGTTGGCAGATTCATTAGTTGCAGGTGTTATAGTTGAATGCCATTTCAGAAAGATAGAGGCTTTCTCTTCTCTTGCTGGCCTCAGTCACGCAGCCATGTATGTGCCAATGTTGCAGAATCCTTTTTGGAAGTACTCCAGTAGTTACAGGCTTTTTCTCAGCCTTTATTCCCAACCTGTACGTTGGTTACAGTCGCTCCATTCAGTAAATTTGTTTTAGCTCTTTACAATGGAGACCTCCAGTGCAAGTGAACACTCCTTGCCTTAGTCCTCCAGAGTTTCTATTTATTTCTGTTACGTACCTGACTCCTTTTTGGAAGTACTCCAGTAGTTCCAGGCTTTTTATCACCCTTTATTCCCAGCCTGTACTTTGGTGACTGTTTTTCCATTCAGTAGATTGCCTTAGCTCTTTTGTAACCTACACCTTCAGTGCAAATTAGCACTGGTAGCCTCAGTACTTCAGAGCTTTCTGTTACTTATTTGGTTATTACTACTGCTTTCCAAATACTGACTCACGCAGAATCAGAGAATGGGTGAGGTTGGAAGGGACCGTAGGGGATCATCTGATCCAACCTCCCTGCTTAAGCAGTGTTACCCTAAAGTACATGGCACAGAATTTTGTCCAGACAGTTCTTGAGTATCTCCAGTGAGGGAAACTCTACAGCCTGTCTGGGCAACCTGTTCCAGTGCTCGGTAAAGAAGTTCTGCTGGTAAAGAAGCTCTTCCTCATATACAGGTGGAACTTTCTGTGGATCAGATTCAACCTGTTGCCTCTTGTTCTATTGCTTGGCACCTGTGAGAAGAGCCTGCATCCATCCTCTTGGCACCCTTCCTTCAGATACTGATAAACTTTGATGAGGTCCCCTCTCAGTTGTCTCTTCTTGAGGCTGAACAGGCCCAGCTCCCTCAGCCTTTCCTCATCAGAGAGATGCTCCAATCCCTTAATCAACTTTACTGCCCTTTGCTGGACCTGCTCCAAGAACTCCATGTCTCTCTTGTCCTGAGGACTGACACAGCAGTCTGATGTGGCCTCACCAGGACTGGGGAGAGGGGCAAGATCACCTCCCTCAACCTGCTGGCAATGCCCTTCCTAATGCAGCCAAGGATCCCATTGGCCTTCTTGGCCACCTTGACACACTGCTGGCTCATGGACAAATGTTGGCCACCAGGACCCCCGGGTCCTTCCCTGCAGAGCGGCTTTCCAGCAAGTCAGCCCCCAGCCTGTGATGCTGCATGCAGTTGTTCCTCCCCAGGTTCAGGACTTTGCATTTGCCCTTGTTAAACTTCAGAAGATTCTTTTCTGCCCATCTTTCCAAACTGTCGAGGTCCTTCTGAAGGGCCACATAGCCCTCTGCAGAATGGACAGTTGGTCCCGACTTGGTGTCATCAGTGAACTTGCTGAGGAGGCATTTGCCCCTGCATCCAAATCACTGATGAACAAGTTAAGCTGTACTGGGCCCAGTACAGAACTCTGGAGGACACCACTGGTGACAGGCCTCTGACTCGACCCTGTGCCCTGATTATGGCCCTTGGGATCTGCTGTTTAGCCTGTCCTCAGTCCACCTCACTGTCCAGGCATCAAGCCCACACTTCCTGAGTTTTCCCTTGAGGATGTTGTGAGAGACAGGGTCAGAAGCTTTGCTGAAGTCAATGTAGGCAATATCCATTGCTCTCCCCTCATGCATCCAGGTAGTTGTTTCATCACAGAAAGCAATCAAGTTGGTCAAGCATGATTTACTTTTAGTGAGGTACTAAACTGACACTAATGAGGTAATAAACTGGCACTCCTGAACACCTTCTTGCCATCCATGTGGATAGAGATGGCTTCCAGAATGAGCCACTCCATCACCTTTCCAGGGAGGAAGGTGAGGCTGGCTGGCTGGTAGTTCCCTGTATTCTCTTTCCTCCCCATTGAAAGCTGGAATGCTTTTTTCCAGTGCTCAGGCACAAGTCCATTCACAACTGAGCTTGATCTCAAGGTCTGAGCAGAAGATGAGCATTAAAGCTTAAATTTATTTTTTTTTCCTTTTGTAACTAAAGCTCCAAAACAAAAGGTGTCAGGAATAATGAAAGAGTAGTTTCATCCTTGGATGAGTACAAGTAAACCAGCTGAAATCCAGGAGGGGACAGGAATTGGACACATGGCACTTTGTAACAAGGATTGTACAATTCTTGAAAGATTAATAAAGCACTTCTGGTATTTTATTGTAGCAAAGAAAAAAATCAGTAATCAATGTGTGATGTGTCAAATTAGCAACACACTTCACTAATACTTAGTTTTAATTCTGCTCGGTAAAAGGCATTTCATGTTCATCTGTTTCCAATCAGCATATTTGGCTCCAGAACATAAATTTGCATTATGTGGGGTCTTAAATTAACAATTATCACTGCTGTTTTATTTCAAGACAAAATGTTAAGTCTGAGAGTACACATGGCTAATTTAAGGATAAAAATTTGTTCCCAGAATGTGAAAATCATCTCAGAAGCCATTTCTGTCAGCTGAGGAATTGGAAACTTGAAATTCCAGATACATTTCATACGTAGTATGAAATAAAGGCAGCAAAACCATTTCAGATGTGCCACGGACTGATACCAGGAACATTTGAAAATATGTGTTAATTTTTGTGATCACAAGATAACCTACACTGATTTTACAGTCACATTTCATATTTTTACCTCCCTCATGTCATGCTGCATGGGATTTATTTTTGCCATCTTAGAAATGGGATTCAATGTTCTGTGTTCATACAGGTGCTCCAGTAGGTCTGTAGTTTTGTTGGAAATATATTGCTCATTTTGTCAACAGAAAAGATTGGATTTGTGATTTATGATGAAAGCAGCATTCAGTCCTGGCTGGGGTGACACAGCCAGCCCTCCCTTTTCATTAGCTTTTAAGGAATGCCTTGGACCCAGTCCAGATCTGTGATGAGCTGGAACTGGGGCTGAGGGACCTCTTCAGTGGGGGGACTCAGTTCCCCAGCAGTGGTGGGGATGGTGTGCTGGCAGGGCAGCTGGGCAGAAGAGGTTACCTTTATGAAACAGGCATGAGCAGATGAAAAATCAAACACCATGTGTCCTCATTTGAGGTCTGCCACTTTGGTTTCTGTGTCCCATTATTTGTCTGCTTTAGGCAACTTAACCCTGCCATGCACTGCCTCCTTCTCTATTCCCAGCATCTTCTCCTCTCTGCTCTTTGCCTGGTTATTAGCATTTCTCTTCTACCTCTCGGTGTCTTCTCATTTCTCACTTTCCTTCTGTCTGTCCCCACACTCACAATTCCAGGTTTTGGGTTTCTTTAGTTTGTTTGTTTGGTTTGCTTTCTTGGAGCTGGATTGCCTCCCTTCTCCCTGCACTGCCTTCCTTTCTGCATTTAATTAAATGCAGTGGTCATGACTCAATACAGCATTTGTTTTCTTTAAGATGGTGAGGATTCTATGGTTTCTTAAAATCAGTGGTCAGGAAGAATTTCTAGCATCATCATGACTTCACCACACTCCTCAGGCAAAAACTATTTAAAAGAATCTGGACAGTCTGATTTCTAAAACAAAGCTTTTCAAGAATACTGTTTCAGTGAAGGGTCATTAAATTAAACAGTAATACCAAGCCTCACTTTGAGGGTCAAATTTGCATATTAAACAAAAGTTTGGATGCTCATTGACAGGTAGCTAGCTGGATGTTCATCTCCAGTTAAATAGGTTGTGAACAGTTTGTGAAGATCTGTAGTTTAACATGTGGACTCTGTGGCACATATTTCCCATACAGCAACCAAGAAAAAAATACACTCAGTGTATTCTAACAGCAAACACCTCAACAGCTGTAGTCAGTGCTGGTATGGTCTGAGGGGTTACACACACAAGTGTGTGACCATGCACAAGTGTAGCACTTGTGTTGGGTTATGCAGCTGTAATCATTAATTGCAACATCATCATAACAGTGAAGACCTAAATTGCATTGTGTTCCAAAACTGGTATGTTTAACCATCTGCTTGAAGAACTCTGAAATGTACAGATATGTCTTCAAGACATAATGTTATGCAAGCCTTCAGTTTTCTTTCTTGACTTCTAACAACATGTATCTTTAGACATGATGTTGGAGAAAGGGGCAATGAACTATCCTGTGGTATGGGAAAATGTCCTCTTATCTAGAGAAAAACATAGCTATACCATTCAAAAATAAAAGAAATCATTCATGGAGTTGCTCTGGAGGTTGCAGTACCCTTGAACACTGCTGTAAATCATGTATGGTTTGTTTTTGTTGGTTTTTTTTCCAAGTGTAATTTTTAAATTATTTAATTTGCTTTTACATAGTCAAAACTTTTATAGTGTGTTTATTTAAGAAAAAAATGCAATATTTCATGTGTGTAGAGTGCAATGCTTAGAAATGGTTAACTCAGGGCAATTAGGTTGTAGACATTATTTTTAAATAGCCATGCTGACCTTAGTGCAGTAATATCTCATATTACAGAAAAGGCTGTTTAATACAAAGAGTTTTGACAAACAAGACCCCACAGCTAATCAGAAGAGCAGCTCACAGTCCACAGTTGTCAGAATTAGGCCTCTCTCTTGTATCCCCCTGACTGAACATTATCATTTTTCTAATGGTACTGTTTTACCATGCTCATTTTTTAATTGTGTCTACTGTGTTGCTTACTAAAGATGGCCTTGTCAGTAGCAGATGTTAATTAGAAATATTTTAATATTCATTTCTGAAGAATGCTTGTGTTCAGGTATAGAATTTATTAAGAAGAATTTCCCATGTAACAAGTTGTTAAAGTAAGAAAATATTTAAATAAAAATAATTAGATGGCTTTCTGGTTTCTTGCTTCTAAAATCTTAACAAGTAGTATAAGAAATATTCTGTGTGCTTGGGCACTATTTCTTTCAAATATATTTTTGCAACATATAAGAAACTTCAGGAAGGTACTATTAATCTTTATTTTGAAACTTAGAAAATAAGCATTTTCAGAAGATTCTTTTACTAGATACATCTCTAAAGGAAAGGAACTTTTAAGTATAATGTCTTTTTCCATTTATAATAGCTCTTTATGGTTTCTGTTTTTTTCACTGCGTAAATAGTAGGAATTATTTTTCTTTTCTGGGCTATGTTTATTTACTTTGGGTCTTCATGTATTTGAATATTTGTGGAGTTTCACAGGGTGAGTAACTGCAAGGGAGTGTCTAACTGAAGCTGTTTTCATTTTGGGTTTATGGTTATTTCTCACATAAAATCTGTTCATACCTATGAAACTATGTTCCTTTAATGTATTTTTCATTGTAAACAGCTTTGGAGAACTTTCATCAATAACTGAGAGTCTAAACACGGCAACTTTGATATTTCAAGGCCTTGGGCCTTTTATGAAAGTCGGGTAAATCTTTGCCTTTCCCACAAGAATAAGCTGGCAGCAGTGTTTACGTACATAAAATCAGAGATTGCTGAACTCTTTTGAGAGTGCGGGAGATTGGATCAAATCCCCAGTCCCCAAACTGGGGCAAGTTTCTGACCTCCTGAGAAGAACCGAGTTGGTCTTCCTATTTCAGCTGAAATGTCCTACTTGCTAGAAATTATTTAATTGCACTGGAGCAGGGTTAGTAATCCAATTTCCTTGTCAAGTACCTTATGTGGTCTTTTTTTTTTTCTTCTCTTTATTTAAAGAAAACTTGTAAGTACTTTTTTTGTTTGTTTTAAAGTGGAAGCCTTTGAAAGAAAATGCTGGAGATGGATCTGTCTCTACGTATTGAATCACAAAATTGTTAGGGTTGGAAGGCACTTCTGGAGATCATCTCATCCAAGCCACCTGCTAGGGCAGGGTCACCTAGAGCATGTTACACAGGAACACACATCCATGTGGGTTTTGAATGTCTCTAGAGAGGGAGATTCCACAGCCTCCCTGGGCAGCTGTTCCAGCGCTCTACCACCCTCAGTGTAAGGAAGTCCTTCCTGGGGTGCTGAGGTGGAACTTTGTTTTTGTTTGTGGCCATCGCTCCTTATCCTGTCATTGGCACCACTGGAAAGAGTCTGGCACTGTTTTGGGGGTTTTTTGGTGTTTTTTTTTTGGTTGTTATTTTTTTTTTAATTTGTTTGTTTGTTTGGGGGTTTTTTGTTTTGTTTTGGTTTTGTTGTTTTTTTTTTTAAATGAGCAACTGAAATTATTGCACAGAACACAATGCTGTCTAAGCAACACAGGGGTCCAAAGAAAACAGAACTGATTTCCACTACAGCTTTTACAAGCACAGCCTGTACTATTGCTCTAAATAATAAGACATTTTGGTTTGTACTGTCTTGTTGAAAGAAAGGGGAATTTAATTTCTGGGCTTTCTTGTCCTTTTTTGCAGCCTGTTGGAAGAAATCAGAGTTTTCATCATTGTGAGGTATCTATAGGGCAGTATTTAACCCAGAAGCATCAGGGAGAGTGGATTACTGCTACTGGGTAGGAGATGCAACAGTGGTGGATTTCAGAACTAAAAGAAGCAACATACTTCCTAAAAGTTTTTTCTTGCAAAGAGGCATCTCTGTGCAGCTCACAGTGAGCTCTAGGCATACATTACAGGGTTAGTATGTAAGTATAGCTGCTAGGTGGCTTTCCTGCTTTCCAGATGTCTGTACCTCCATGGAGTTTTCAGCAGCTATTTCAACAGTGTTAGCATTTCTGGTTATGGCAATGTCCTGCTTCAAGCCTCATCATTTTCACACATTGAAGTAGAAAGAGTGCTTAGTGGTGACACTGTTTATTTATGGAGAGTTTTGTCTTAAAAGCTGTTGATGTAAGAGCAAAGCAGAATTAGCATAAATGTATCAGCTTATATTATGGTCATCTATGCAAGCTCTTGCAAACAAGCTAGTTTTTGTTGGGGTTTTTTTGATTGGAAGAAAGACATCAGCATCGAAAAAATGACTGTCTTTGCCAAAGTTACTACCTTCCCACTTGGTGGAAATTTCTCTTGCCGTCGTAATTCTGCCACTCGTAGTTTTAGGTCACTGTAGTTCACATTATTCATGACCTTTTGAAGGTTTAAATGTATACTTGAACAGATGCATATTGCTCTTACTATTCCATGTATCATGTTGTAAGGAGGAACAGTGTTGAAAATTCACACTTTCCATTAGTATTTTGAGTCATGGCAGATCTGAAAGACTATTTCATCTCCTCATGCTTTATCTTGACAGTTAATATTATGTGAGACCAAGACTACCCAGCATACACATCTTTATCTAAAATTGGTTTAAAAAATGAAATACTGCTGCCATTCTGGATATGGATGACCTTTTATCAATTTCAGCCAAGTTTACTTAGGCTTTGCTTGATTTTTAAACTTAATAACATATATATGTGAGTTTTACAGTGACAATTATCCACCGAATAACTTGTATCAGTTTTAGGCATACATATTGGTATAACTTAGCACATAGACCTGTAGCTGGTCATTCTCAGTGAAGGTCTTATTTGTAGGCTTTGCAGTGACTGTTAAAAAGCCAGCATCTTCATAATGGGACCTACAGGTCTCAAGTACACCCAGACTGTAGAGGAACCTGACATTTTCCATCTATGTCCTGTGTTCTGTGCAGGTTTTGTTCTGTGATCTCTTTCAGTCCTGTTGCAGCCACTTCTTGATTACTTATACTGAAATTTATGTCATGTTTATGGTGCATCTTCAGGTAGTTATATTTTATCACCTGGAAAATAAAATTGACACAGGCCTTTAAATATCAAGGAAAGCAGAGTAAAGGCTGTCACCCTTCATTATATTTATCCACTGTACATCATCCTCCCTTCTGTGCAATCCCTTCATCTACTGTCCCAGAGGGATGAATTAGGAGGATGAGCTGCATTGTAACTTTGTCAGGTGAACCAATGTCCTCACCCAAGTCAAGGACAGAAATTTCATCCATTTCATTTGGACCACATTTTCACATGGCTTCTTGCTGCTTTTTCCTGTAACTTGAATACTGCTAAAATATGTCATTCCTTTCTGTGGATACTTTTAAACAAAGACTGGCTGAAACGTGGCCAATGTGTAGGAGCTACAGGGCACCACACAACTGAGGAGGGAAGTGTGTTATTTACTGTGTGTTATTTACTTGTCAGTTGACATCATTCAGTCTGTATTTAGAATGCAGTTTTAGGTATGAGAGGAGAAAATGGACTCTATTATTGTACAGTACTATTGTATTCATAATAGTGCTAGAAATAAATACTTGCCACAATGGGGTCTGTTCATAAATTTGTCATACATTTCAAGAAACTGCATATTTAGAATATATGGACCTGGGATTCTAAAGTTGCTGCATAGTTTATCTCCTCCCACTGCCTTGGCTTTAAATTAAGGAAAGAATATTTTATAAGAGATTTATTAGTAGTTAATGTTAGTTGTATAGCTATTGCTGTTCTAGGCTGTGTTGTGTTCCCCTAAATCATGCAGATAGTGCATTGGTTATTTAAATATGAATATCTGACAAACATATTATGGACTCAAGAGTGATGCCTAGAATGAATTAAGTGCTTTGAATCTCTGCCTGTGCCACAAAGGAATCCTGAATTTAAGTGTCTGGCTCAAAATGCAGCTTTAAAAACCAAAAACTTTGTGCATTTTGTATTCTACTCAGCAGGTCTGCAGTACTTGTGGGATATTAGAGGAGCTCAGTAAGACCTTTCTGAAAGGTTTCATTAATGTATGCAGGGTATTAAATAGAGCTATGTTTGAATACATGCAGAAGTTTTTTGTCTTTGTTTTTCTTGAAATAAT
Source organism: Bombycilla garrulus (assembly GCA_013400315.1). Taxonomy (NCBI): domain Eukaryota; kingdom Metazoa; phylum Chordata; class Aves; order Passeriformes; family Bombycillidae; genus Bombycilla; species Bombycilla garrulus. Next base: position 174,999 of record VXBU01013294.1, on the reverse strand, counting down.
TTCTTAAGTCTAATGGTTTTGTAAGGAAGAGCAATAAGGGAAATCCAGAGTAAATCCTGAAAAACACAGTTCACTCCATAGAAGAATTACACCTATAAAGCAGACCTCTGGATGTAAACAGAGAGAAAGGAACATTTCTTGGGTCCCTAGGTATATTTCACACATTTTCTGGGAGTGAGTGAAGACAGCCTATTTGCCCTTGAATTTCTGCAGGGTGTTCTGGTACCAGAGGTGTACCTAACAGGGATTTCAGATGCCTAAGCAGTGAGTTTCTTTGGAGTTTAAGCCAAAAAAAGGCCATTTCTGTGCCCTGATAGCTGCAATGATTTTCACAACTGGAATCTAGGACTTCCTGAGACTACACTGTACTGCTGCTCTCAGCCTCTATCTTTAATAATAAAATTACTAAGTAGCAAGGCTCTGTGGTGTTTCAGGTGCCCATGGGCAGAAGAGAGGCTGGTAGGAATTGAACTCACTTTCCCAGTTAGCAGTAGGATCAGGCTGCAGCCATCACCAGCACAGGCAGAAGTTTCATTAGATTTTACATTCATTGCATTTTACTTCTCTTTCATCACACTTTCTTTTTTAACTGTATCTGAGAATACTGAATAAGCTTTCTGGTGATATTCAAATGCAGTGCTTCAGTGAAATGGAGCAATTTAAACAATACACAAAAAGTTGATCCCTTTTCCTAGCTGCATGTTCCTTAATTTATAGCAGCAGGCCCACAGGTACAAAGCCTCCATGCCTGGCCACATAACCACTTGCCTGTTTCCCCCCAGGCTCCCTGTGCTGGCTTTGGTGGACATTTCTGTCCTGGCTCCTCACCAGGTCCTTGCTTTTCTTTCTAGACATGCTTGAAGCACGTTGCCAGTTGCAGCATATTTCATTGACTCCAGGGCACTTGGCTTCATACATGCTTGCAAACAAACACACTTGTTCTTTCAGATAAACATGCATGCATGGTGGGATTTATTTTTCTTCTTTATTTTCTTTTTTCTTTTAAGTGTGGTGTTGAAGCCAATGTGGGTGCTCAGCCTACTAAGCAATGCTTGCTGACATTGATGAGGGCTGTCCAAAGTGAGCAAGTTATTAAATGCTGGGAAAAGACTTCCAAAAGCAACCTCGAGCTGGGGGCCTCAGTTCCTGTAGCTCTGATCTGTTGTGCTGTGTGGAGCCGCTCACCAGGAGGAGAATGAAGTTGGCAGCTGTCCTCGGGGGCAGGACCGTGGTCACCTTCAATGACAGTGGTCAAGGAGGAAAGGTGTCTTGCTTACTCAAGTAGTATTAACTCAGCTGGGTGACAGTGTTAAGTACAAAGAGCTTGGTTGTTTGTGGGCTCTTTTTCCTCTTGACAAAACCCCTACTTTCACATAGATTTGATTTCTGCACACAAGTATTAAATACACACATCAGTGGGGTATTTATACAGGCTTAGCCATCCAGCTCTGTGCTGGCAATGTGGAAAGACTGGCTTTGTGTGTATGGAAGTGTGTGTGCGGATGCATGTTGGAATTGCCTTCTGCGCATTTGGAAGTTTCATACTTAATTTCAAAACAGTACTAATAAATATGTTGATTCAAATGAGGAAAGCTTTTTCTCTTTCAGAGAGACTTAGTTTAAATTCAGGAAGTCAAACTGCTGAGGAGTTAGCACTATGATTTATAAAACAACATTGAAAGAGAAGCTTAATTAACATTTCACTACCCTTTCAATTGCACTGAATGTGTGTCTGGTTTATCACCCACCTAAATATGTTTGTATTTGAAGAATGCTTGTGACAGTGAGCTCAGCTTTTTCCTATAATCTCTTTATAGCATTTGTATAGTTTATTTGCTCACCTTGACCTTGGATAATATGTAGAAAATATTTAATGTATATATCACATATTTCTGGGCATCAGTAGTTGAGATTGTTTTGGTTTTACTGTTAATGTAACTTCAGCCAGAATTTTTTTTGTGCATTTTTTTTTTTTGCCAAAACAATGTAAACCCTTTATTAGTAAGTTGGGTATTGATGGATGAGAACAGACAGGATGACAGCAGCATGAAAGCAAGTCATCCCAGGGAAGGATGCTGCTCTGTGTTCTTTAGGATGGAGTGAAGAAGTAGCAGCTGCTTTTCTTTCTCTCCCTGAAGATCACAGTGATAATAGAAATGGGATATTAAAGAGGGCAGCTTAGATTAATGGGGCAGTAATAAAACAAATGAGACCCATTAGTGAAATCACTGCTTGAAAAGTAGATTCCGTGATAAGTGCCCTTCAGTGCCTCATGTAGGAAAAAATTGTTTCAGCACTTGTAATATCATCCATGGTGTTGGATTTTAGACTGTTGTGGCAATCTCAGTGTGATAAAAACCTTAAAACAATTAAGATAAATTTAATTTGTACTTACTGCTTGATAGAAAACCTGAATTATTATATCAATGAACATGTTGAAAACAAGTTCTTCTTTTTCAAACCCAGTCACGATGGTTCTGCGTCTTCCCAAAACCTTACATAAAAAACCGAAGCCAATTTTTGTTGTTCTGTGAAATCTGTAAGGTGATCATGAGAGCTTGGAAAGCCTTCTTTTATTGCTGGAGCACCAGTGCTGTGGACACTAATGTTCAAACAGACTAGGAACTGGAACTGGTTGATTTAGTGACATCTCGTGTTTTTATTTGTTGATTCTATATTAGATTAGCAGTGAAAGATGTGCATTGCACTTAAAACTCTACATGTCTCTGCTTTCTGCATTTTAGACCAGATTGTTTTCCGGACGATTTAAGGAGCAAGGAAAGTACACTTGATTGTTGAGATTTATACAGTATGTTGCCTATAAGGAGAAAAATGTTTGGGGGTTAGAAATAAAACATGCTCACAAATCAACTTAACTAAGCCAAATATATTAATATGAAGTGCTTTTTTACTGGGAGATGGGTGGGTCCAAATCTCTGAATTGTCTCATTCTGCTTCCCTTTCTCCCACTAGAAATGTATGGTTGTGTTGTGGTGGAGCTTAATTTTCTTGGATTTTTTTTCCCCCAATGTGATTTTGTTAAATCCAAGCTCAGAGTGTAAATATCAAACAATACCTGTCTTTTGGGATGCAGAGGGGTGCTGGGCAGGAGCGGGGCAGGGGCACCCTGAGCGCTGCCTCCCCATGCCGGCGGCGGCATCCCGGGCGCGGCGGGAGAGGAGGGCCGGGAGGCGGCGGTTCTGTTGCTATCGCTCTGATGTCAGGCGCTCCCGCTAACGTGTGGTTGGTTACTGTGCCTTTCAGATCGCTGCCGCTCGCTCGTGGGGCGCAGAGGGGACGGCGACACTCCCGCGTCTTTCAGCGAGAAGAAAGGAGCCAGCGGAGCAGACTAATACGGACTTGTGTCGGATGCCCTTGCCCTACAAAGGCTGCCTTTAAAAGAGAAACGCAGTGCTATTTAATGAGCTGTGAGATGAGGCACTGCTGCTAACGCTCAGATCCCAGGATTCATCGGCTATTCATTGTGCTTAATGTACATGTTTCTGCACCGTGCATTTAGGAGATCCCAGAGAAGAATCCAAAACGGCTGCGGGGGAAAGACCACCAAACATGCCTACAGAAACATTACCGACAGGTAGCATGGTGAAGCCGGTCAGCCCTGCCGTGACTTTCACATCTGCGGTTCCTCTCCGCATCCTGAACAAAGGACCTGACTATTTTCGCAGGCAGGCGGAGCCTAATCCAAAAAGACTGAGTGCGGTGGAGAGGCTTGAAGCCGACAAGGCGAAATACGTCAAGAGCCAGGAGGTCATCAATGCCAAGCAGGAGCCCGTGAAGCCGGCGGTGCTGGCAAAGCCGCCGGTCTGTCCTGCGGCCAAGCGAGCGCTGGGGAGCCCCACCTTGAAAGTCTTCAGCAACAATGCCAAGACTGAGAGTGGAGTCCAGAGAGAAAACCTGAAACTTGAGATTTTGAAGAACATCATCAACAGCTCCGAGGGCTCCAGCTCAGGTTCAGGGCATAAGCACGGTCCCCGAAACTGGCCGCCCCACAGGGCCGATTCGACAGAGCTGAACCGACACTCGTTTGCCGAATCCTTGAAGGTTTACCCCACGCAGGGCCGAAGCAGCCCGCAGGAGAGCAGCTCCAATGTCAGCAGAAGGCTCCTAGATCAGTCAGCAGAGACTTTCTTGCATGTCTCTCACAGCTCTTCAGACATTAGGAAAGTAACTAGTGCAAAGCCCTTAAAAGCAATACCCTGCAGTAGTTCAGCCCCACCTCTGCCTCCAAAGCCCAAAATCGCTGCCATTGCCACCCTGAAATCCCCAGAGATTGAGGCAGTCGAGTCTGGATGCGGAGTTAGTAGAAGACCCTCCCTACAGCGATCAAAATCAGACTTAAGCGACAGATACTTTCGCGTTGACGCAGATGTTGAACGATTCTTTAACTACTGCGGACTGGATCCTGAAGAGCTTGAAAACCTTGGGATGGAAAACTTTGCAAGGGCTAACTCTGATATTATATCCCTCAACTTTCGCAGTGCAAGCATGATTAGCTCAGACTGTGAACAGTCTCAGGACAGCAACAGTGACCTTAGAAATGATGACAGTGCCAATGACCGTGTGCCATACGGCATTTCTGCCATTGAAAGGAATGCCAGAATCATCAAGTGGTTATATAGCATCAAGCAAGCTAGAGAGTCACAGAAAGTGTCCCATGTGTGAGAGGGAAATCCACCGTAGAAAAAAAGCGAGGACTGTATCTTTGTCTGTGAATATTCAGTTTGTGAAGGGTTGTGAAGTCTACTTGAAGTCTTGTACCCTTCTCAAATCTCTTTGTGTTGCTTGTTGTGCAATGTTTCCAAGTTGCATGCCTGTCAACATGTGAGCTGACCTGGCTTCCACTTGAACAATAATTACCTACAAAGCCTGGCTGAGCATACACATTATCTGCCAAAAGTTTAAGACAAGAATCTGATTAGGGCTTCAATATAATCAAAGTGTTTACATGGAAAGGTTATATGACTTCTTTGGTATTTATGTGGTTCCTTGTGGATTTTAGATATGTCACTTTTGTCTTAATACAGATATTGTCAACTGACGTTACTCGTTTCTAAGTTGAAACAGAATCCCTTTGGGGGGAAGGAAAGTGGAATTGGCCAAAATACGAGGTTTAGGCATACGACGATAGGCAAAGCAGCCTTGTCTCTTGTAGAAAGTGCATTATGGGCACAGGAAAGCCGTTTCTAAAAGGCAAAGAATGCTATGTTCTTAAATTATGTATTGTTGTTAAACTATATATCCCTACTTGTAGTAAGGCACTGCTCAGTAAAAGTTTATTTTTCCTAGGTAAGCTCCCTCTGTTTTACAGCAGAAGTAGTCTAGTGAATCTGCTTGACCTCTCATAAACTAAATGAGTCTTGCATTTGGGTTGGTGTAAGCATTTTAACGATTTTGTATTATACCAGTTGGAAAAGCTTAAAGAAGGTTGGAGTCAACAGATGAAATGGTGCAGGTGCAGGATTTTGTGAGTATGATTTTTACTCAAAGGTTCCTGGTCTTAAACTTTTGACAGGAATTATTAGATCCTATAGCTGATATTGAATGCCTTTATTAGTCAAAACACATCATGACTACAAACTCCATGCTGTCTTAATTTTTTTTGTAGACCTATTTGAACAGTTAATGAACAAAAATGGAAACACACAGCCATATCAATATAATGCCTCCTATTCAGAAGTAAAATACACTCAGTAGCTAAACTATATCTGAAAAAATGTGATTATGTTGTCTTGCATATGTTATATCTAAGGCTGTGAAAGTTTGTTCCAGCTCTAGGAAAGTGTAGAAACATGACAGTATGTAGCTTTTCTTTCCCTTTTTTTTCCTCTTTAAGATGGTTAGTGCTGCAAATCAACTTGTTACAAATCTTTCAACAATTTGTCTTCCCAGTGGTTTCATTAACTGTCATTTCAACTGACAGTGGTGGTGTGATAGTGGAGAAGTTGAAAGTACAGTGTTCTGCTTCATTATTATTGTACTCATGCTTTGAAGTAAGTAGCAGCACTACCTTATACTACATCAGCTAATAGGAAACTTTTTTATTGTGTAAATGCTGTAAGACTTTGTATATACTTCAGTTGTTATAAAATCTTTAAAAGGAAGAGCGTTATGCTAATAAATAGCTCCTGGTGCAGGTATGGTAGGGCTTTTTTGTTCTTATTTTCACCCCTCCCATTCTTAAAACTGTATCAGGAACTCAATTGCAGTGTGTTTTAGTGCTGTAGAAGGTCTTGGTTAAATAATAGTTCCAGTAAAAGGTTTCTTTTACTAAAGTGCTTTTCAGAATATAATTTTTTATAAAATAACTATAGCAGCATGATCTGTCTGAAGAACTAGAAGAGATTTTCAAGACTCCTAAAATAGCTTGCTTCTTCCTTACCTAGCAATGTTACTGTTCCCGTTTATAGCATCTGTTCGTAATGAATCACTGCAGTCTTCTGAATTATTCTTCAGTAGTGCTTATTTATATATTTGAATATTAAAGATGTTTTACAAAGCTGGGTTCTATCTTTTCTCTGAGAAGCCTGTAGCCCAACTTCTTACAGATAGCTACAGTTAATGCAGGCAAGACTGGAAGTGGAGCCATACAGTCATTTGTTTCCTATGGAATTCTCTTACATTCAGTTTTACATAATTGTTCTCTAAATGTTTTTCATGGAGGGGGGGAAGCACACATTCAGCTTCAGGAGGCTACTCTATGATTTTTACAGTTGACTTCACAACCTAAGACTTACAACATTCCTAGCTCAGACAAAAAGAAAAAAAAAAAAGAGGAGCTCTGTATTTCAGCTACAGGCACATTTGTGACATTTTAAGCTCCGTGGGTTTCAGTTGGCATTGACATCACACTGGTTTTTCAAGCATATTTTTCCAATAGCAAGTTCTACTCAGTTCAGTGACTGTTTTGCCAAGGAAAATAATGCTTGAGGGATTAAAGCCAAGTGTAATGCAGCTGTACAGCAATGAAATAAAGAAGTTAAAACCGAAATAAAAAAATGCACCCACATTGTTCTCTCTCAAGTCTTTTAAGAATGATGATAAACATGCTATCTCAAGTGTTGTCAGCCAAAAATAGTAATAAAGAAGCCTTTACAACTAGAAAATGGATTAGAGCATATGCTAGTATTCTGAACTTGTTTCCCATGGTTTGTTGGAAAATTCCTTTTAACCATGCAAGGGGTTGTGAGCTACCTCTAAGAGGTCATTTCCTCACCCAAGATCTTGGGCAGCACCTTTGGAGCATCACAGGCTCTGCCTTCGCTATCCCTGCTTCCTACAGTGAGCACGTGAGTAAGATTTTACAGGGCCCAGGCCTTCACAGTTAGCTGAACTTGCAGCTCTGGTGAGGTTGAAGTAATAGAAATCGTGGGATTGCAAAATATCCACAAGGCTTTGAACAAGCAGGTAACAATTGCCTTCATTTGTTGCTTTATTGCCATTTATGCAGATAGTGTTTAATTATTGATGGTCTTGTTATTACCTCTACATTTGCATAAGACCCAAATCATTGGTGTCTGATTGTTTTTGTATTCAAATGGGAATGACCATCCTATATAATATAAATTTTATCTATTATCTGCCTTTGCAGGCAGGTAATCCTATCATGTCAAGAGTGCATTACTTGTCACTGCCTTAGGAGATTCCTGAGTGCTGAATGTTGAATTCACAGAGATTTGTAAGCAGCTGAAATGCTTCATCAGGGACCTGTTCTGGTCATGCTCCCGCTGTGTCCAGCAGGCATTTACCCAGGTACCAAGTGCACAGCAGGTGTTCACAGCTAAACAACAGCTCTTGTTACAGCTCTGGAGGGAAATGCAAGCCCGTGATGTCCTGCAAAAGCCAGAACTGAGCCCGGCACTGACAGTCCTGGCAGTGTGTCTGCAGTGATTCGTATGAACTCATACACACACACATACACACAGACAAAAGAAACCACCACAGAGGTTGATGGTGGTTCTGTTACTTTGACTTGCTGGAGAGAGAAGGGGAAGAGGTTAACCGTGTGACCAATTACACTTTGAAAGCTGCCTACAGCTTTACATACAGGTAAACCATTTATTTGAGTGAAAGAGATGGGCATCAAGGTAAAACGGTCTTTTAATAACTTCATATTACGTAGTTACAATGTCATGAAAGATGAGAGATAGAGGATCTGTGCACAAATTTACATTCAATAAATACAAGTACTGAAATTGTCTTTTTTTTTTTTGAATGCTGTTTCCTGCAAAGGAGAGCTCTGTGCTGTGAGTGTATGCACCATCTGAGTGACTGAGGGCTTTTGAAGGGTAAACACAGAATGATGATGCTTTTGGCAGTAATTCAAAAATCAAAAGGCAAGCTCAGACAACAGAGCCAATCAGTATTGCTGACTTATCTCTTTTTACAGCAGTGTATCCATCCGTGGAGGCCATACGCACTTGATTCTAGTCATTCAGTGAAAAACAAAGTGCTTAATGGAGCTCTGCAGTACAGAGCTGAATAATTGCAGTCTGCAGAAGAACGGGAAGGGAACTAAACTTTTAAAAACAGTCTTCCTGATACCTATTGATTATGGAGTGATAATGTTTAGTACATTATGTTCAGAGCTCATTTGTTTGTAGGAAACATTTTATTAAGCAGAGTAGTCTAACAGATCTGGGAGGTTCCATTTTTCCAAAGCTATAAAACTCTTGTTCTTTGGATTAATGCTGCTACACCAGTAACTGAACACATTAGGCTTAGAATGTAAGAGCATCTGGAGTTTTGTTCCCATGAACAGTACGGGTCCATTGCCTATTTTGGCAATGAATATAAATGCACATATAAATGTGCTCTACAGGAGAATAAATTGGTCAAGGTGTTTTGTCCTGAATTATAAGATAGGTCTATATTACAATCCTTGTTACCAAGGCTTAAACATTCACTGGTATTCTGAATTCATTTGACATTCCTTGCTGTCAGCAGAAAGACTCCAATAATCTGCCCTTTGAAATATGTCATCCATAGCTTAATGGGAAAGGCCATTAAAATTCTCTGTTCAGTGTAAGGACTTTTATCTCCTGATGATAGCATCTGTTAAGTGAACCTCTAAATAAGCACATTTCAGTCAGAAGTATTAACCCATAAATGCCTTTTCTTTTTCTCCCTGAAAGCCCAAATGCTGATCAATAACTGAGTCCTACCATTTGTTACAGTTACTACATTATTGCTAAATACTCAGTTGATGTCCCTTGGGCTCCAGTGCAATCTAAAGTGGAGATACCTTCACTACACATCTGTCTTGCCCTGGCAGGTATGAACAACCTTCAAGCATATTCTACATTTGATTACATAGGAACTTGGTTGTGACTGCCCATCAAAACTGATTAATAATAAGCAATGACTTAAAAAAAAAAGAAAAACAATATAGATCAAAAAAGTAGTCTCTTGAATGTCATTCTTCTAAATTTAAATTTTCATGATCTTATGACAAGAGAGTGCTAGTGTCTGCTATTATTGTTTCTTGCTTTTGGCACAGCAAGCCATCTCCACCTTCTTGGTGTCTTGCCCTTTCTGAGTTTTCCCAACTTTCTTCTTCTTTTCTGTCTTCCTTCCCTTGTAGTGTCTTAACTTTTACATCATCTCTCCTTTGAAACTAACGACCAAGGTCATCATATTCTCCTTGCTTAACCTCCTTTCAAAGCAACTTTCCCACAACTTGTTCTGTCTTTTATAATCACTGTATTCATGACAGCCTGCTCCCAAGAAAGTAACTCTGTGGCTACCGTTGAGCTACCATGTCCTGAAAAGATTGTAATCTTTTTAATGGATTATTTTTAATTTTCTGGGGAGTCATGTTATGAGCAGTCAAGATGAAACAGCGAGAGGTGCTTCTTCAGGAAGATGCAGTAATGAAGAACAGAACATCAAACACATCTCAGAAATATCCACTTCTTGGTCCAGAATTTTCTGTATTTTTTTGTCTGTCATATCTCACTCTGCATACTCCTGTTATTTCTTTGTCTCCAAATAAAATGCTGGCTTGAGGTGTCCAGAGTGCAAAAGTGGTACAATTTGTAGCAGTGAGCAGAATGCTATGGGCCCACTATCCAAGAAATATTTATTGTTTTGCCTCCTGCTGTTTGTTAACAGGGTGGTACCTGTGTGTCTTGCACCTTTGGCATCCAGACCACTTGTGCTGCATGTGCAGTTCCCAGGCAGCACTGCCTAAAAGGATTTGTAAAACAAAAGGGCAGTGGAAGATCCAGGAGGTACAAAGCCTGTCCTCACCCTGGCTATTGTGGAAAACTTTCAGCTGTGGTAAGAGAAGGTTTAGAAGCTGAAGTCCCCAAACTGCCATCTCATGCAGCCCTGGGGCTGAAGGTCTGAGACTTTATTGCTGGGTATGAGAGAAGGGTCTCTGGGTGTTTAGGAGAGAGGATAAATCAGTGTGTGGAAGCAGAAGGCACTTGCTGAAGCATGCTACTGTTTCACTAAATGTCTGCTATTCAAAGATATGAAGATGAAAAAAAAGGAACAGGGTTGAAATCTGGAGAACAGCTGTGTATGCAAATGCTTTCAGACAAGATGCAGAGGTGGGCAAATAGTTTTGCTTTTTAAGAAAGGAAGCTTTTAAAAGATCTTTAATAAATGACCTGCTTTTCAAGTATATTAATCTTTTATGAAGTCTGTCTTGCCATTCTGAACTGTAAAAGCTTTGCTACTTTCAGCACACAGCATTTAGGAATGTACCAATGGTGGAGTGACTTAAATAGCAGGATAAAAGGGTGCTTAGCTGAATGTGAACTTTATTTTACTGAAATTTTGGGTGGTGGGATTTTGTTCTTTATTTTAAAGTGATTGTATAGGAGAGAAGAGAAAACTAACATTGTCTTATTTATTAACATCCTTCAAGTAAGACTGGGAAATACAGATTAATGTGTCTGCATGAGAATTACAGTATTAGGTTTTGGCAAAGGCTTGATTTTCTTCATTCATGTGTTGCATACCTCAGAACGTATCTGCTTACACAAAACTGGCACAAAACTCAATCATCCTAACTGAAAATTCGTTCTGCAGACTTATGGGCTTGTGTCCACCTGGTATATTTTCTACAAGACAGACATTGAGGTGCTGGAGCATTTCTAGAGAAGGGCCATGGAGCTGCTGAAGGATCAGGAGAACAAGCCTTGTGAGGAGCAGCTGAGGCAGCTGGGGTTGTTTAGCCTGGAGAAAAGGAGACTCAGGGGGAGACCTTATTGCTCTCTAGGACTACCTGAAAGAAGGTTGTAGCCAGGTGGGAGTCAGTATCTTCTCCTAAATAACAAATGACAGGATAGGGAGATAAAGCATTGTATGGTAGAGTCACCATCCCTGGAGGTATGTAAAAGATGTGAACATGTGGCTCTTGGGGACGTGGTTTATGTTTTGTTCTCGTGTGGTGAACTTGGCAGCCCTGAGTTAATGGTTGCACTTGGTGATCCTAAAGGTGTTTTCCAACCTAACAGATTCCATGATTGTTTTGTGTTTAATGACTCTGAGCAAAGTGCTTTCAATTTCCCCAATTTTGTTTCTAGCGTGTTCATCCTCCTCCTCTCCTTACAGACTGAGTGAAAACAGGAGCTTTTTATCAGTATATATATTCTCTGGCATTTAATTCAGCAGGTAGAGAACAGGCATGGAGCCATAGCGTAAAACAATTTTTTGCTGTTTTTTTCATAATGAAATTGCAGGTCTGTTGGGATTTTTCCTCCAAGATGCTGTACAGTCAAACAGAGCCAAAGAAGGTAATACTGTGTGTGTGTTTGCACTTATAAAGTGCAAAAATATATCCCAGGGCCAGTAGAAATAAGACAAGGTATAATGGGTTTAAGCTGAAAGAAGGTAGAGTCAGACTAGATATTTGGAAGAAATTGTTTGCTATGAGTGTGCTAAAACCCTGGAACAGGTTGCCCATCTCCCATCCCTGCAGACATTCAAGGTCTGGTTGGATTGGGCTGTGAGCAGCCTGGTCTAGTTGAAGATGTCCCTGCTCATTGCAGGGGGATTGGACTAGATGGCCTTTAAAGGTCTTTTCTAAGCCAAATCATTTCATGATTCTGGGCTTTCCCCACAGGAAACCTTAAAACTTGTTTGGCATGAGGAAACCTTGAAACCTCTCTGGATGCTTCATCTGGGAAGACTTGGAAAAATGAATACCCAAATCCTAGCCCCATTGAAGTCAATGGGATCTTTCCTACTGATCTTTAGTGGGACAGACAGCATTTCACCCACTGTGAGATCTTATATTTTGGCCTATTTGGAGATGGGGTTTCTTGCTCTGAATTGTGAATATCATGCACTAGTTTTCCACCAGTTTCTCACCTATTATTCTGTTGCCTCAAAAATAACTAGGGGGAAATCCCTTCAGACACTGCAGGTAGGAGCCATGTAAGGAGTGAGACCTTGCAGAGACAAGGCAAAGAATGAGTTTTGGTGAAGCACAGATCACTAGCACTGGTGTGAGGCAAAGGTCAGGACCCACACACAGGGTGTGTCTCTAAACATAAGTAGCACATATTTGTTTTCTGAATTTTTATAGAACAGCTAATGAGCAGATTATGGAAAACCTGCAAACTAATGAACCATCATGAATATTCATATCAAGCCTCAGGAGTGCCCCTGCTGCTCATCTCTTACCACCAATGAGGTCTTACAGGAGACAGGGTATGACCAGTGCTATTTGAAAACAAATTTGCTCATTTCCAAACTACATTTATGTAGTCAGCTGTGGTATCAAAAATCTTTATGGGCCATTATCTATTTGAGAGATCATATATGATGTTTTGGGGACGGACCCTGCTCCTTGGAGGTCACCATGGAAAAATGTTCACTTCTGTCATTGTCCTATTTCCATCTCTGCTACAGAAGAGCAAGCAAGCAGAGCTCTTCAGAGGGCCCTGTTCTGGCTATTCCCCCACCATGTGCAGGACATCCATGTGCTGTCATTGCTCAGAGACGTGGATGGTTTGATACCCAAAGGCAGCTGTGGTGTGAAACTGAAGATTTTTCTTGTGGGCTCATTCCCACACCAGTTCCACCCAGAGCTGATGCTCAAGGTCATGCTGTGTTCAGGGGGCTGCTGAGCGAACAGATGTGTAATGCCATGAAATTGTGGAATGTGTTGAAAACTTATGGAAAGGGGTTTCCTGACCATGTTTTGCTGAGCAAAAAATGGCATTTCCCATGGCTGAAATGTTGGCGGAGCACTCATTCAGTAGACACTGGGAAAAAGTCAGTTGTCTGATGGGCTTGCTGAAGGGTGGAACTCGTGTGACTTCGGGAGCAATGAAGTCCTGCAGCTGCATCAGCCCCTTCTATGATGCAGCACATGGGGAAGACTGAGTGCTTTGGAAGGAGGGATTAGCTCTATAAAGCCATGCCATCAGCCAGGCTTAGGCCATTAATTATGTTTTAATACAGTATTTTTAAGAATAATTTATAGGCTTATATTAATATGCAGTAAATCTAATCCATTGCCTAAATGTGTTTGTGAATAGTGGTGGTTTGTTTTATTTTTTTTTTTATATTAAGTTAGAGAAGTAGTTCAATATGAAGCCCTTACACTTATTGACACACAGCACCTTTTTTTTTACTGGGCTAGATAAGAGCAGGTTATGTAGATAATGATATGGGGTTGTCAGTAGGTTAAGAATAGCTGAGTTATTAAGTTGAACCTCTTCAGAAAAATATTAAAAATAAAACATAGAGATGATTTTCATGACTGATGCTGACTACTGCATGTGTCTTTTCCAACAGCTACAAGTAAGTTGTTAGGCTCCAAAAATATAGATAGACTTGCTGTGTTTAAAACCATTAAATGAGAAAGCAGGAAAGAGATAATGAATTTTTAGAGAAGGCTTGATGTTAGTGTATCCTGATCACATTATGTCTGGTATGGGGGACAGCAAGGGGAGAGATGGCTGCTTTAGCACAGGGACTGCAGGAGAGTAGAAGGAGGAACAGAAATGTGACCTGGAAATAACATTAACTGTGATAATCTGATCATAAGATCTTCCTCATGAACAGTCTGCAGGAGCAGAGCTTGTCACCAGGTTTAAGTGCCAGGCATTTCAGAGCAGGGATGTGGAACAGCTTCGCTGCCCAGGGCTCCCAAAGGATCTGACTGGCCACGGCCACCGGTGCCGGTGTTTTAGTTTTTATTACTGCTTTCATGATGCATCCCTACAAACTCATTTGTAATGCTTCTCTCATTCCTCTAAGTGGGGAATGCCAAGATAAGAATACTGGAGGTCTTTGTACTCTCAGCAGTGAAATAGCTGAGACGAGAGCAATAGGAAAGGTCCAGGAGTCCAGGTTCCCTTCAGAAACCGCCCCCTTTGGGGGAGGCACTGCAACAGTGGAGGCAGGAGCTGCAGCCCTTAAAGGTTTTGGAAAGGAATTACCTGCCTCGTTGAAGAAGATGCTAAATCCAGGCACCCTCAGAGCTTCTGCTGAAAACAAAATGCAACTTTTTTTAGTCCTGCCCTGCACGCCACCACATTTTTGCTGCTGCAAATAAGCAGCATTTCTATAGTGATTTAGTAGGTGTGGGGAGAAATGACACACTCAGGAGCTTGCTGGCTCACATGTCCCTTCCCACCATGGTGTAGGAAGTTATACTTCTGTAGAGCTTCTTGTCTCTAAGTTTACCCTGAATTTCACCACTGCCTTTTCTTTCCCAACCCCAAGTTTCCACATCAGCTACTCAGGAGATGAACATCCTGTCTCCTGGACCTTATTATTCTGATGTTGAGTGGTAAAACCAGAATCCAGGGCTGCAGCTGTTTAGCTCATCTTTGAAATTTTTCTGACAACAACCTGGGTCTCCTCTTTATTTATGACCAGCCATATGTAACTGTTTCGTGGAACATATCACTAAAATTTTAGTTTTCCTGTTACTTTTTTTATTGTAAGCTGAGGTCATTTATCTTCCTTGGTGATGTTTTCAGTCTTTCAGCTTCCTCAGGTCGAAGCATTTATTTCTCTAGGCCACAGTTTCTACATTCTTTGAGAGACAGTCTATTTTTTAACACTACGGTACATGTAAATCTACTGAAATATTGCATGCATGTAGTTAGTCCACTGCATAAATATGCATTTGTGTTCAGGATGAAAGAACAGTAAGTTCATGGAAAATTTTAAAAATAAATTTTTGAGGAGCAGATTGGGGCAGTTCCAGTCTATCTGAGCACTGCAGATGTAATGCGGGCTGCCTGCATTTGCAATGCACAGTAGAAATTATCAGAAGATTCTGATTAGTAAATGGAATGTGTAATGTGTTCCCAACAGACCACTTTCCCATAAGAAATAACTCATTTTGAGCCCTGCTTATTTTTCGAAAGTGCATAAGGGAGCTGACATTGAGAAAATTTTATGTGGAACAAGGGAAATAAAAAAGCCACTTTCAAGCCATAGGAACTCCAAATCAAATAATTCAGTTGAAACAGTTCTGTGTAATTTCTAGCAAAGAATTTGATTGACAAGTGAGTCATGAAAAAGCAGGAAACCTCTGCTCCCAGGGATGTGTGGACTTTAGGCAGTGGAAGGGCCCTGCTACTGCCCTCAGCCCACCCCTCTGCTGTCCCAACCCACTGCTCAGAGGCTGCTGCTCACAAGTGGAGTTGGCTCCATCTTTAAAATGAGCAGGTTTAATGTCTGAGTTGCTGCACTAAGATGGCAACTGCTTTACCAAGTTCTCCTTGCCCTGCTTCCCAAAGACGGGTCACCTTCAAAAAAACATGAGCACCACCATGGATTGTTTAATGTGCTCTGTGAGAGCACATCAGCATTGCATCAGCAACATTGCATCAGCACCTTCACACTTGGCACACTGTGAAGGTATTTTCACAATGTGATATCACAACTGGTGATGGACAGGGAGGCAGCTGGTGTCCCATGATGTACCAGCTCGCATCTGGCAACTCAAGTCTAAACTCGGTGGATCTTTGGGGCCTGGAGAATTCACAGACATCAAAATCAATATGCCCTGCAGTCAAGTCACCTCTGCTCTGAGATCCTGCACTTCTGCACCACAAAGGCTGGTGTTTCCTGCTCTTTGTCAGTTTTTAAAATGATTTGAAAATTGAATTTTGAGATCTTAATCTTTTCTGGAGGGAATTCTTTACTGAGACAGGGTTGCTTTTGTCAGCACACCTGCCAGCTGTTGTTTCAGGCTAATTTGTAAGGTGAAGCCAGCATTTACAGCAGTTACAGTCCCTCCTTTTCCAGTTCTTTCCAGAAAAAAATCTCAAAAACATAGAGATGTATTCTCTGTAGGAAAATGTAGGAATAAAAGCTCCTTTCCTGGGGCTCTCCAGCGGTGCTCACGCTACAAAAAAACGGGTCCATGTTCATACCAAATATTCTAAAATATGTACATTTGTCACATGTAAACCACTGAAAGCTAAATAAACAGAGGCCACAGATTTTTCTTTATGCAGATTAGGTTACAAACTGCTAAACAGCTGCAACTTGGCAACCACTGAGAGGTGGGATTGGATTGACTGCCTTCTCAAACAAAGTGCCACCTCAGAATGAGAACGTGAGAAACGAAATGCTGCATTTCAGCTTGGCAGTCAGCCCCGGTCAGAATTTGAACAGGAGGCTTCTTTGAGGCCCTTGGACGCTGAGTGAAATGTCTCTGACAATTCAGTATGTGCACAGAGATAACACATCAGTGTATCAAAATGCAACAGGCTTTGAATTGAGGACCCAATATTTTTGCAATCTCTCTTGCACAGTAAGCCTATGGTAACCTTGCTCTAAAGAGGGCTATTGTCTTTCCTTTGCTTTGGAAACTTTGTCCATTATCTTTTTCACCTAATCTGTTTTCTTTCAATCTATTTAAAATGCATCATATACATTTTAATTTGTAGTTAAATTTCTGGGCTGCTAGCAGTGATTCTTAGCATGTACTCTGCATTTCCACTCTGATTTTGAGAACTTCCTAACAATAAACTATAAAAATCACTATTCTGATCACTATTTCTGAGGATGCCACACTGATATAGATGCAACCACCTGTAGCTGAAAAATATCAGTGACATTCCTCTGTTCGTCTAATCCTTGACTTCAAATCAAAGCAAATCACTCAGCCAGTGCATGCTGGGTTTTCTTCATTTCCAAAAGAAATACCACAACTTGCAGAGCAGAAAATCCCCTGTATCCTTCTATAAAATCCTGCAGAATGAGACATACTTATGGCTGTGAAAGGAGGGAAAAAGCAGATAAAATTCTGACCTCCTGTAGAAATGGAACTCCTGTTATTTCTGTCACTAAGGCTCTGATTTCACCCAAGAATTACAATTACTGTGACTTCCTTTAAAAAGTAACTTGTCTCCTTAGACAATGTTTTTGATAAATGCAGCACTATCACCCAAGGTACAGATTTGTGTTAGTGGAAAGAGATACTCCATTGTGAAATGCAGCCTCTAGAAATTAATTCCTCTTGAGTCTGTTTTGTTACTTTTGTTTAGTTTTTGTTTTTTTTTTTCCTTTTAAACAGACTCATCAATTTTTAGGCCAGATGAGATCACTTTAATTGTTTTGCCTGACTTTCTCTATAACACCAATTATATCCAGGCATGAATTATTTCCCCTTTGAATTACACAGTATTTCAGTTGAGAAATCCTATTTTGATTTGAACAAAGGCAGTGATGGAGAACCCACAACAGTTTTTTACTAAATCATTTCAGTGGTTAATAACCCCCTCCTTAGATAAATTGTACTCTCCTTTGCAGTCTGAATTTGTCCAGCTTCAAAGAGCAGCCCTGGGGTAGTGCTGTTCATTTGCTGCAAAGGCTGAAGAGCCCACTACCACAGCTTTGCTCACTGCACAGAGATTGTGAGTGTCTTCCTTTTACTTTTTCTTGGGTTCACTAAACAGCTGTCAGATGAAGAGATTTCATCCTACATGTTCCAAGGTGTCCTAGCAGAAGCAACTAGCAGAGCTAAGATAACCCTGCATGCACCATTGATGTAGTGTTAATGATGTTATCTTGTCTTTGTGCAGTCTTTGCACATGCTGGAGCAATGCCTGAGCTCCACAAGCCATGTCTGACCAGAGCCTTGACTTGAAAGAGTGAAAATAATGATTTTGCTTCTTACTTGTCTAGTTCATATATCAGTCAACAATTTGCCAAGGGTGACTCTTGCTCTAGTAATCCACAAACTTGCTCTCCAGAGTCCTTCACTGCGGCCTCACCCCAGCCTGCCAACTTCTGGGTCTACTCAGGGCTTCTTACCCACACACAGCACAGAAATAATATTAACAGTGTCCACTTAAATCAACAAGACAGCTTTGGGACTATGCTTACAACTGTTAAGCCAAAGCATGAATATTTCTGGAAACCTCAAAATGCGAGTTTAGAGTGGGGAAACTGCTTGAAAATTCACCTGTCACAGGTACTTCTGCAGTTCCAGGGTCATATCAACATGAAATAACTTTTGTTTTAACTTAGTGGGCTTCCTAATGAAATATCTTGTGACAGCTTTTGTTTTTAAATTTACTAGGCTTTAGCCCAGTAATTGGTTTATGACTCTAATTACTAGTCTTTCAAGCAACACTAATTAAAAACAAAGTATGCTGATCCAAACTCCGGTGATTTTGTGATCATATAGATCAATATAAATCACAGTTAATTAAGCTCTTTATCACTTAGGTTTTCCATACACAATGTATTTACAGCATTGTAATAACAGGCAATATTCCTACCTTTCCACACCAATTTAGACATATGAAAAAAAATTGGTTTGTAACAACAGAGGCTGAAAACTAGGATTTACTTAAGTAGCCTGCTGCACACTAACAATGATATGATGGTGCAAACTGATAGTGTTTATCTAGGGGAAAAAAAACCCTAGAAATATAAGTATAATCTGAAAAACGCTATTTTAAAAAGAGAAAATAAAACAAGCCAAGTTAAAATTCTTTGAATATATGTTTCCTTTCCAAGTCTTATCAAAGTTGTTACAGGGTATGATTCTGGCTGCACTATAATGAAAAAAAACACCACAAACAACAAAACACCTAAGCTAGTTAAGAGTGCAAGTATTCCTTAAGATGTCCAAGCCAAAATGTGCAAATAAATGTAGTCTGGACTTATTTTCTATTTTACAAGATCCACTCTATAATAAATTTCTCTGTAATGGCTCTTACCAGTTCCATTAAAGATTTTTGTATTAAAACAGCTACAGAATGTCTCCTGACTTGCAGGAGTCTCTGAGTGGTAAAGTTAATAACCAAAATTTGCCACCATTGGTCTTCGGAAGTTTTGACCTGCATTAGGATCCTTTAGGGGCAACTCCACTAAAACTTTCAGGCCAAGATTCAACAGTTGCAAGTTTTGATCTTCAAAAAGGTATAATTTTAAATATAGATGGTTTTTAATGCTTATGGAAAAAAGAACATCATCACTCAACCAAGCCACTCGCACCGACCTTCTCCATTTTTTCTTTCCTATTTATTATGACTGGAGAAATGCACTAGTTAAAAATTATTAACTTGAATTTAATGCACTGGAAAGTAGTTAGGACATGCTTCCACCTCTCCCTGCACACATAAAGGCCATGCTAGATGAGAGAGGTATCTGGCTGTGCTTTGGAGGCTGACCCATGGCACCATGAAGGGACTGGCAGCTGGAATGTCCATCTGCAGCCCAGCACTGGCTGACCAGCATCTCCAGGGCCTGAGATAAAATAATATTAATAATAAATACTCATTTCAGGTTTAACTGACTACCATCACTAATAATTTATCAAAGCTGGCTGCTGTGGGGATAAATATTTTCAGGCTGCTGGCTTCAAGTAATCACCCAATGTATCAACATTACCTGATATAATCACTACAAAGTCCCTACAGATATACATGTATAATTGCTTTATGCAATACATCTTTGGAAATCTCTGTCCCATTAGTTTAATGACTCTAATGGCTGCTTTTGTGAGTTGCTTCAATCCTGACTGGCATAGAGCAGCTCCAATGTGAGATGTAGCATGTTATCATCTCATGTTTTCTGTTTCTTCATCAATATTTTTTCAAGTGGATCCCTTGTTCCCAAACACCAGCAGCCCATCTCTTGCTGTGGTATATTGATAATCTGAGTGTATTTATGAAGACATTAGGAGCCATTCTTTCTTAATATTCATGAACTCATTTGCATTTTTCTAGCCCTGGAAAACACATTAAATAAAACAATAAGATGGATGTTGGAGTCAGTTTGAAAAAGAAAAAGACTTTGTGAAATACTGTATTTTAAATGTTATTTTAGCAGGTGGGAGAAGCATACTAATAATGGCCAAAAAAAAAGAAAATAAAAAAAAAGAAAATGCCATTAAAAAGAAAAAAAAATCCTACCTCAAATGTTACCAAAATGTCATATCACATTGAAACACTTTCAAATAGGAAGATCCGTTCTTTCCTGATGCACCAGTTTCATAATATTGTGACATTTACATTCTAATGATAACTAAACTTTGATCTTTGGGAAATTTTAGAGCAAAGAGCCTGATTTGCTGTGATTTTGCCACCTCCCTGAGGGAACTAGATGCAGCCTGCAAACCTCACAGGAGTTACACAAACAGAAAATAAGAAAGTAAAATATTGAGAAAAATGGCTGTTTGGATTATGTGTGCACAGAGAAGTCACGAGGATTAACCAGGTTGAACACTGAGGTTTGGTTAAGGATAGCTACACAAAACCCATGCAAACATGCAAACACTCCCCTGCACTTAGAGGACAGGGAGCTAAAGACATCAACCTGAACCCATCTATCTTTTACTGACACTGGGTCTCGAGAAGTTGTGAGGTAATGGGCTAAAGGGATTGCAGAGCTCTAGCTTTACTCCTAATCCATGTCACAGAATTAAAACTAACATGGGGAGGAAATCCTGTAAAAGCCTCCTTAGGAGGGAGTAAAGGACATAATTCTGCATACAGCTGGGTGGAGCACAGCTGGTGCTGCTCTCTGAGCAAGGTGGAGGCTGTGGAGCCTCCTTACTTTTGCAGGGTGTGCTGTCACGTGTCCTAATAAAAATATCTACTTTAAAAATTAGACTTGGGCTTGACTCAAGGTGGAGAAAATATTTGAACTTCTGGTGAAATACTGGCATCTGGATGTTGCTCAAGGCAAATCCTCATTGTACACTGCAGCCATTCTTTGGTCTCTCTCCCCTCAGAGGTCAGAAGAAAACACTTTTCTTTCACAATGTTTTTCTTTTAAAAGCCCAGCAGCTACTGAGTTTTTATGAATCATTTTATTTGCTTTGGTGTGCTGGGAAACTGGCTGCCTTTAGTGTAAGTAAAAGGGGAAAGAGCAATTTTACCTGGGTTTGTACCTTGCTGGATCCTGCAAGGCACATCATGTGAGTCAGTGATATATTAGAGTGAGCAGATTCCTTGCAATAGGAAGATAGGAAAAAAAAAACACCAAAAAAACCCCAAAACATAGGTGGTGCACAAAGCCATGCAATCAAAGATATTTTTGCTTCTGTAATCATCTGCTACCACACCCCTATCCCGGGCAATGTTGTGCTTCTCCAAACTGAGGAAGCCTTTAGCTTCATTAAAGTCTCCCAAAGACAAGCACCTTCTGCCCCAAAGTAATTTTCATCAACTGCCCTTCAAAGTACTATATGGGACAGAATCAATTAACTCTTAATGATTAGAATCTGAGCTACATGTAATAAATTCAACTACTTGCGCCTGGATGGAATTTTCGCTGTAAGTAGGAATCTTCTTAGTTTCAGAGTACTCAAGATTATGGTCTATGGTGTGGCTTTTCAGAGCCAAATCATCAAGCAGTGTATATTCTGTGTATCCAAGTAGCTCAATGATGCCACAAATATTAATCTTTCTGCTGGAACTAATGCATAGCAAAATATCTCCAGTGAGAGAAATATGCGGCTTACTGCTAAAATTCTTGCATAAGCTTTTCATACAATAATCCTGAACTTCAAATAATATATTACATTGAGTAAAAAAAAAATGCAATTCTCCCATCTGAAAATGAAAAATGTCTTTTGTGATTGATATGGAGTGTTTAAGTGTTAGCATACAGAGTTCTTGTATGCAGGGAAATATCTGTAGAAGAAAATACAAACTTTGCAAAGTGTTCCTGGTTTGCTTAATTAATAACACTCAATGTTTTATATTTAATTACAGTAGATTGCAATTCATTATTTCAAACAGATTTAAAACCTAATAAGCATCAGACTGCAGAGCAAATACTCTTCCTTTGTGTGCATAACCACTTCCAGCTTCTTAACCTTTTGTAATATAAGCACAGGAAGAAGAATTAAAAATATGTACATAAAGGGAGATACACTAGAACATTTTGTCTGTTCATTGAAGCTGGATAGTCAACACGATGAGAAAAATTAAATTGGGATTTAGAGACACTTTTTTTAGCTTGTAGAATGAAGAGCTTTCATGATTTTACTTTAATTACCTTCTTGTTCAGTTTTTCCTTTGTTGTCTAAAATATCAATGAGTCTTCTGTCTTCTATTTTCCATTGTTATGAATCTCTTGAGCAAAACTGCTGCCTTCAAGAAAGAGCAGAATATAAACCAGAAACAAAGGCACAGAAATGTTTAGGCAACAGATTCCATTAAGAAAAAAAGTGGGAGAAAAAGAAAATACATTTGACTGAAGCAAAAATTCTAAATATTTTTATTTCTTCCTACTGCATAAACTTTCTGACCTCCTCCAGGATAGCTTCCTAAAACTGCTGTGTAGGCAGCAAGGTAGAAGATGGATGGAGAGACTCCAGTGCTCTGCCTTTCTCCCCCTGCTGAGTTCTGCCACAAGGCAATGCCAACTCAGGTCTTTCCTCTTCCAGTCCCTTTACCCACCTCTTACTCCCACCTTGTTTTTAATTAGACTTCTAAGCTGTCTTGGGAAGGAAAAGAGCTAGAAGAAACACACTGAGAAAATCTGCTGGCTAACCCTGGGAATTAGGTATATTCAGGTCACTGCAGCTCACCCAATGTGGCAGCTGAAACGAAGCAGGATCATAAACCCATAAAATCTTACAATCATTAATGTTGGTAAAGGCCTCAGAAATCCTTGAGTCCAACTATAAACCCAGCATTGCCAAGTCCACCACTAAAACATGTCCCTAAGAGCCATAACTACACATCTTCTAAATACCTCTAGGGGTAGTGACTCATCAAAGGAAACCCTTTTTATAAAGCAAAGAAGTCTGAATTATCCAAAGCTTGGTAGAATGAGGATAAGATTAATAGCAGTGTACCATTTCTAGAATTAGTGTTGGCAGAAAGATATTTGTTTAAAAGAATATTTTTTTAAGAAATACACTACATTACTATCATAACTATAATAAACCCAAAAGATTACAATGATATTTTTGTCTGGGAAACTAACTGTGGAATAACAAAATCCCCACAGCTTTGCCTTCGGTATGTGAAAGAGAACACATCTAAATTAATCCTTACATCTTTTCATAGATTGATGAATAACTATGCCCTAGAGTACAAAAAGAGGATTTCCAAAGACTGGAAAGAAGAAAAGCTGACCTACTGCTCCTTCAAGCACCTTTTACTCTACACCAGTGATTGTGAAGAAAGTGGGATGGAATCCACTGAGGACTTAGGACACCAAGACTGAGGAAATATTAATTCTTCTTTTCCAAAAGGTTGTTTGAGAGAGGTAGACAATCTTATTCCCAAACAAACATGTGGTCCAACTATGAACCCTCCATCTGTGCCAGCTGAAGCCAGCACGTGTTCCAACTTAAACCGGGAGAGGTCAGCCTTGGGCATTGGTACCAAACCTAAGAGATTGCTGTAAAATGAGCATAAACCTCTCAGATCAGAAGTGCCATGGCACAGCTGTAAACCTGCTTGAAAGGCTTCATAGAAAAGCCAGCACCCAGCTGTGAAAAGTTTTTGTTCTTAAGAAAGAACAGCCTAATGTGCTCGCAGAGAGCCTCTGAAAAGCTGGGGCTAAGAAGATACTTAAGGAGAGACCTTAAGTTAGTCAAGCCCTAGTAGAGATACGGGAAGAAATGTAATGTGAGATCTTTTTAAACTCTCAAGTTTTATTTTTACATTGGGCTTCTGCTAAGGGGGAGAGGGGAGTAAGATCTGCTAAGTTTCTTCAGCATGTATAAATGACAAGAATTTGAGACACTTCATGATATTTAGTATGAATACAAATGGCTCTTCCCAGGTCGTTGTTTTCCTTTTCCCAAGTTTTTAATGGGTTTGGCCTTGGGGTCCTTAGCTCTTGAGCAACTCTAATTTAGAAAATAATAGGTGTTAGTCCAGTTATTCTGAGCCCCAGGAGAGGATTATGCTCACTTGCAGCAATCCTTGCCCTCCCTGAGAGCAATGAACTGCACTTAATAGCACAGCATCCAGCTTCAGGATGTGTTCATAGGCACTATTTCACAACTCTGTTGTTCTGGGGAGAGATTCCACCTGGGACACCTTCAGTTTGGGTTCAGAGTCTAGGTGTGTGACAGATAATTTCATGGATATGAAGCCACTTATTGTCTCTGTGTTTTATATCCAAAATGGGGAGAACCATGTTTCACCTGTAAGGGACTTAGGGAGTTTTATTTGCTGAGGTTTCAGAGGGTGAGAGAGCTGCATCATGCTTAGAAGATTTAGCAGAGTCCCACCAGCATCTGTATAATGCCTAAGAGATTTTCATTAGGTAGACAGTGTGGTGGGGTT
Organism: Bombycilla garrulus; assembly: GCA_013400315.1. NCBI lineage: Eukaryota > Metazoa > Chordata > Aves > Passeriformes > Bombycillidae > Bombycilla > Bombycilla garrulus. The sequence continues at coordinate 150,280 of VXBU01013294.1, read as the reverse complement.
TTAAATGGAGGTGGACTATGGTGTGTCTCTGCAAGCTCAGAACAGGTCTGACTCCCCCTGCAAGGTCTGAGCAGAACTTTCAGTTCAGGAAGAAATCCTTCATCTTGCTTTCTTGTCTGCCTGAAGATGGCTTAATGACACTACATAATATTTTTCCTAAGGAAAAAATGCCTCTGCAGCAGACAAGGTTTTAAAAGGTTGTTTCTTATCAATTGAATTCTGAGTTTAAATTGAATAGTGGCTGCCTTAGACCAGTATATGGCTTGTAAAGTGAAAGCTTGTCAGGCAAAATACACACCCTTTTTCTATCTCGTATTTATTCTTTTTTATGCCCCAGTCAAGACAGGAAACAATAAATGCACTATTACATTATAAATTTACTTGAGAACTGTTTTCCAGGGGAAGGTTGGTGTAAGCTGAATGTCCCCCTCCTCTCACTAAGGCTCACAATCTTTATAAATTAAAGCCTCCTCCCTTTCTGCAGATGTCTCCAAGACTCACTGCCTGCAGCTCTCTGCTCTGCTGACAGCGTCGGGGAGCAGATCTCGTGTCTGGGTGAGCATGGATGTCTCTTCCCAGCTGTGTCACCTGTGCCCCCATCCTTGCATGACACTGACTGCTATGGCTCTCTTCCCCACCACGTGGGAGGACAGACAGCATTTTAGGAATGAATGTGAAATACCAGACAAGGAAGAGGGAAAATGGCTAAAACCAAGTCTTCCTCAGAGATCTGATTTCTTGTCAGTAGCTGGGTTGCATAGGAAGATGTAGATCTCCAGCCTGCTCTCTGCAAACAACTTCTGTGATGAATTTAGACCCTCTGTGCTTGTTGCTCGCCAGAAATTCTTGTGAGAATGGACCAGACATGAAGAAAGGCAGAGAAACAGCCACAGATGGACCCTGGCCAGCCCAGCTGGCATGGTGGTGTGTGTGAAGACCCTGGAGCCTGTCCAGGGACAGGATGGTGGGGGAAGCTGCTGGCAGCACGACCTGCTTTCCTTCTCCCACACAAGACAATAGCCAGGTCATGGTAAAAGGGGGAGCCAGACTTGGAACAAAAACAGCGGGCTGCACTCACAAGAACTACTGAGCAGCTGGAGATCACTGATGCTTATTTCTATGGGAAACATGGCTGTTTCCATTTTGCCTTCATGTTGCTAAACTATTTACAAGGAAGAACAACCCCTTCTGAAGATAAACCAGGGAGCAACTGAGCCAGAAGAGCTGTACTATGATTCAAAAGGCTTTGACCTTCCCTGTAAATATGTGTTGTCATCATGGCAGCACTGGTACTTCTTTTTGTCAATAATCTACTGAGAAGTCTCTCAATGTGATGTATGCTCAGGTAAACTGTGCTGGTTAGCTCCTCAAGAGGAGCTAATGAAAATCACATTAGCACAATTTACCAAAAAGGTAAATAAGGAAATCTTTTGGAAGTGGGCAAATATTTGGCATCGGTCATGTGTTTCTGTGAACAAACCTTTTTAGAGTGGCTGCTGATGCCACTGTCTACAAAGAGCCATGCACGCAGGTCAGAAGTAAAAACTGATGTTGCTAAAATGTGTAATGTAAATATTTTGTTTTACAGCTGATGAACTTGCGGTAATCACACTTTCAGGATTATACAAAAGGAATTATATCATTTTCACGCTATGAGTACAGACCAGACAATTTAGCAAAGACACCTAATTTCTAATCTAAAGGTTTCATCAGGTATTTTCATTACTAACACTCTAACTGTAATGCTTGGCTAAAAGAAAATATAAATAAATAAAATTTAAAAAGTGGTGTCACTAAGGGATTAAAATGAGGCCAGTTTTCTGGAATACATATATACAGCCAAGCACCATTACAGCATGTCCCAAATTGAGACGTTTTGTAATCTGCTGGCTTTTACTAATATCATGATAAGAGCAAGATACACAAGTGTTCCTTTGAAAATGTGAGCAGTTCCCTATCTTTCTGGATAACTGAAGGCTTAGCCTGCAAGGATTTTTAGAATAATTCCAGGGAGGAAGTTTCTAGGGAAAGAACTCATTGTACCCAGAGATGGCTCTTGCTATGCTTGTAGGAGTACATCCTGCAGGCAGCTTTCCAGCAAGAAAGAGTAATTCTAGTTAGAAACGTGGAGAGGCATTGGACTAGAATGAAGGTCAAGCAACTTTGAAAAATATTTGCATTTTATAAGAAAAGCTTCTACAATATGTAAATGTCCATATATTTCATTAAACAAAATCTATTGAATATCAAAAATAGTAATGGCTGGTGTTTCTTGATGTTACAGTAGCCTTCCAGTATTACCTTCTGTTTCCATAAGCAGGGATAGATTCTTACAATTAACTACAGCATTTGTTGGACCCCGTAACAGTAACTTCTTTCCTTAAGCTGCTCTTTTCCAAGGTCAGAAGGAAATTGCCTTCTCTCTACCTACAGTATTGCACTGTTGGCATGGAATATCAGTCATGGATAGGTTTTTTCATTTTCTTCACATGAATCCCAGTCATTACCAAATGCAGCAGTCCTGACTGAGGGACAGAGAGGTGGGATGGGAAACCTGTTTGATCCAGCATTGCAAATACTCTGTTGAAGTTGGGAATCCTCCAAATTCCCTTCATCTGTGTCTCAAAACTATTACTGCATATTCTCAGATGAAGGAAAACACACCATATCTTCACATGTCTAGATAATAAGAATTGATTTCAATCTTGACACAGCTAAAATCGCCAATGTAGATAGTAACTTCAAATGCAATTTAAATGCTGGATTCAAAAAAGAAAATTCAAACAGCATCTTTTTATCTACTATCTTGGGATTCTGTAGGAGGGCAAGAGAAACCATACAGCTGGGGTATGTGTTTTTTCTCTGCACTTAAAAATCCTTTTATTGAAGAAGAAGGAAAAAAGTAGTATTTGAAAATCTGTGTATCTGATGAGAGAAATTTTTTTGTGCCTAATCTGGAAAGAAATGAAAAACAAACCATTGCTATGGTAAAGAGTTTCTTCTGTATGTCTGCCAAGGTCATTGAATGCACAAATCCAGGGAGAGTACAGACTTTGAAAGAAAGCAGCTCAGCTGTTTCCCCACAGCAGCTCTCTTAGGACTCAGAAGGGTGAGAGAGTTTTCTTGAATTACAAAACTGTTAAATGCAACTGAAAATATTTTTCCTGCATTTGGCAGTTTGAAATCTCAACAATATGTAATGGATCTAGTGATACCCAGGAGATTGCTATGGACAGCAGGTCATTATGCCCATGTTTCTTTCCCAAGATCTCCTTCCTTCAGAGATCCCACTGTGAGGTTTCTGTGTCGCAGTCTTTCAACAACTGGGCTTGTTGTCAGGCTCTTTGAATTCAGGTCAGTCTGTTCTCTGTTTTTTTTCCATTTCTTCTTTGCAAGGCAGTGCTATTGTGCAATTTAGAGCACATTCATGGGTTAAGCCCCTCAAAAGTCCCTTCCTCCAGCCAACACCCTTTTCCTGAAGTAACCCATATGATTTCAGAAATTTTACTGGAATTGAAGAACATCAGTGTGCCAAAACATAAATGGTCACTGAAAAAGAAATTTCTGTTTCAATGCATGCAGGTTGTATTCTGCATGTAAATGCCTAAGTGTCTCTTGGTACATCTGGCTACCTGCTACAGACTCCTGAATCCCAGGTAAACATGTGGAGATGGGAGATGTGCTGTCACAGCATGAGCTTCTAGCATTGTGGTGGGAAGCTGGAGAGTTTCAGCTCCATATCCTGAGAAATGCAGAAGTCCTGGCCTTGCTCCTTTGGTGAGGCACTCTGACGCGGCGCTCTGGAGCCTGGCTAGCTCTGAGCCACTACCCTATGGTCCAGAAGGGCCACGCTGAGTGTGGGGAACTGTCACTGCAGGTGTCGTGTCAGTGACAGAACCTTAGAGCTTTGGCTCT